>LOJH01007690.1:25777-43275 GCA_001685095.1 Ellobius talpinus
GCAGAGAAAAATGTAGAGCTCAATAAAAATCAATAAAAAATAAAATAAAATAAACTTTCCATTTCAGTATAGTAGATTTGGAGTGGATTCATCTTTCTGAGCCTGCTATCACTTTCTGAAAAAAAATAAAAAAATAAAAAAAAACAATTGTCATTCTATCTTCATATAAAGACACAATTAAGTTTTTATATGTATGGACATTTTGTCTCCACGGACATCTATGAAACACTTACATGCCTGGTGATCACTGTGACCAGAGGGGGAGATGAATTAGACATATAAACAGTTTTTTCCCACTGTGTGAGTGCTGGGAATAGAATCTGTGCCCTCTGAATAAACATGTAATGCTGTTAACTACTGAACAATCTTACCTTCTCCTAAATTAGCTTAGGTAGAGGGAACATATATAATACAATAAACGCAATAACAGATCATTGTTACAAGCACACAATTTTTGCTACCTTGATATGAGCCTCATTTGTGTGTATATATATTTATGTGTGTATGTACACACACACATATATATATATACACATGTATATATATATTTATATGTGTGTATGTACACACACACATATATATATACACATGTATATATCTATACACACACTATATATATGTATAAATATATGGACACATTTATAGGAATAGATAACAGTATTGCATGTGCATGCATAATATATTGGCATTGTTTATATATTGTGTGTAGACTTTGCTTCTTCATAGTCAAAACTCACTACTAGTCAAGAAAAAGATGACCAATGAGATAATTTTCACTCCTGCCAAATTCCCCCACCTTTTGCAAACAGCACATGCACACACACACCTGAATAATATTTCAATTTATTAAGAAAATGCATTATCATATAGACATTTTGAATAGCAGCTTTAAAACTTATATGGATCTCTTTTTCCAAAATAGTTCTCTTTCGAAGAGGCTGGGCTTGAGGTTAGCAGCTTAGAGCTTTCTATAGAAACTGATGTTTAAACTGTCTGATGAAAGAGGCAGAATGATGAGCGAATCTAAGCACCACCTTTCACAGATGTTCTTTGACTGAACTATTTTATTCCCATGGTATATACTTAGCTCTATTAAAATAATATTAGCTTCACAGCTTTTGTGTGATTTATGTTCAAACGGCTTCATGGTTCTCAAAAGTTGAGGGTAGCCTCTTCTTCAAAGTACATTTCCAAATTGAAAGGCCATACCTGAAATCTTGCAAAATATACAATGCTCATTAAAATATGTAGAGGACCTTCCTTAAAATTTCAGATACACTAGACCTTACTATTTTCATTTTTTTAATGTCGGAATACAACAATGCCTAGAGCACATTGTGGTTCAGAAGAAAATGGAGGAAGTCTATATCCATCCCTGCTTGCTGTTTCCCACTAGATGGACTGCTTATAACAGAGTCTGAAGGCAGACTTGTTAGTGGAGATGTAGGGTTGAATTTTGCCCAAGTGGTGGGCTTAACACTGTTTGGCTAATTGGGCATAAATTATAACTGATTTCTTTTGACTTACACAGAGAACTTAACATCTATTAGTCCTTATTCCAACAGGAGTCCCTCATGTATTTAAGATGAAGCATGTCTGCAGGAAGTATTTTGCCAGATTATAGGATCATTAGGCTAGTCCCAATTCATCATCCTTCACAGAGCTTGGCTGTAATCTTCACATTTATATGATGATATTCTGGTTGCAATGAAATGTTCTTGTATATCATTCTTTTGAGTAAGACTGTACAGATTTAGCCTTTCTGTCTCCCCCCTTATGAGATGTCACTGTGGCTTATGACTTGATTTTGATGGTTGTAGAAGGCATAGATTGAAAACAATGTCAGTGATTTATGCAGATTTAAAACCCCATGGAAGAATTATAAGAATTCCCTTCAGGGAATTACATATTTCTCATAAGTATTTCTTGCCATGCTGTATATCCTGTTGGAGAAGAATAAAATATGGTTGAACTCTTGTCTGGATCATCATCCTTTGTCCCTTGGGACAGAGTTGGGCAGTTGGTGTTAAAAGTTAACCATGAAGACAATGAGGTAGTAGTGAGAGAAATAACCCTGGAATTTAATGCCTAGACTGAAGTCAGCCTGTGATATCTGTAACCAAAATTGAAAGGGTGACCTCTTCTTCCTGCAGAGCTCACATACCAATGATAATGAAATGTGAACTTGAAACAATCCACCAAGGACTGAGTAGCCAGACTTTCATCCCAATTTCCAGGCAGAGTTAATCCACAAAAACCCTTGATTGGGGCTGAACTTACTGGTTAAGGGGACTCACAGCTTTTGCTGAGGTCCAGAGTTTAATTCTCTGCACCCATGTTGGGAGGCTCACAACCACCTGAAATTCCAGCGCAGAGGATCAGATACCCTGTTCTGACCTCTCTAGGAAACCACACAGAAATGAATAAGGCACATGTAAACATTTTTTAAGTGAGGATAGTTTTTTTTTTTTAAGAAAATAGATTAACTATCAAGAGACCCAGAGAATCTTAGGTGGAAAAGGTGGGGTCCAGGGAAACATAACACATATTTCTTTACCTGAAACATCACTAAAACTGCCATTTGTATGTATATTATTCTTCCATGACAGCAAAAAAGACAGACCTATAGTCGCTAAAACCCTTTTTAAAAGCTTTGATTAATTCACAGTAGCTGTAGTCACCAGCAAAAGATAAAAGTCAGTCAACATTCTAATGAGGATTGAAAAGGAGGTTCATGAGCTCCCATCCCTAACTGTGGCACTTGGTGGCTTCTATTGGATAGGGAATTGCATTTCTTTAAAAATGTGGCTCCTGTCAAATTAACCACACTTCAGTGTCTGACCCACACCAAGAAACATGTGGACATCACTAATCAGAGGTCATAGGCTATTGATTCTTTTTGAAGAACATGAAGTTGCAGAGGTAGGGTGGACCTAGGAGGAGTTAAGGGGAAAGTTAATGTGAGGCATTTGGGCAAATATGGTCAAAATATGTTGTATATAATTTTTAAAATGCTGTTAAAATATTTGTATAAAAAAGAAGAAAAAGTCGGTTTGCACCATTTCTGTTCTCTGTAATGATAAAAATGTCAGGTTTGAGTCTAAATATCTGTTCTTTTGTTTTCATAGACTCATCCTTAGGCAAACTACCATGATCATGCGCATTAAAAAGTCTATGTGGTTTGAATTTAAATACATAACTGCACTGGAAAGTTCCTTCACATCTTTGCTTTATGGCAGAGTTCATCATTGAATATTATTAAATCAAACTTGATGTTTTCTTTAATTCTGAGTTTTCCAAGGCTTCTGTGAAATTCATCAACTTCACAGTATGTTTTTTTGTCTCATAGACTCTATACCCTTATGTGCATCCTATATAGATTTTCAGTAGATTAAACAGAATCTATTGCCTTTTAGTCATTATCTCCTCTGAGTAGTTAGCAAATAAATAGTTACCTGGATCCATCACTATGCTGCGAGATACAGAACAAGAGGAGCTCAGAAGAGCAGCACTGAGAATAGAAGGAGTGCGTACCTTTTAAAATCAGTATTTTCTTAACTACAAATTCTTGGAATCTCTTATAGTTTTACATGGACTCATAGACTTACACCGGAATTCAGTCTACAGGATATCAGACACTGTCTTTTATTTTCTCCTTCTTTCTCTCCTGTCTACATTAAACTGTTATTTAAAATAACCCTATTTACCCAATAAGGCATTACAAAACTTCATAGACTGTGGTTGTTTATAAAATGGGTTTATTATAATGTCAAATAATCATCACCTAGAAAAATAATTGTCTTGAAGTACTCTATTAGTATCTGACAATAAATTTATGATGCTGAATTCTGTTCCTTTTGCAATATTATTCTATAAAATTTTAAAGGTAATCTCCAATATTTGAAGCCTAATGTTCTAATTTGTAATGGATTTTCCATTTGCATAAAGACTAAGGCAAATAAAAATGATCAAACAATAACTAATATTTAAAAGGGAATATTCTAATATGGATCTCATCTCAATAGGCAAATGGGCATGATTAAAAAAAGAGGTGGGCTTTTTCCTTTTTTAAATAGTATTTTTTTCTTATTTATTATTACTGTGTGTGTATAAAATGGGGTACCTGTGTTGGTCAGAGGAAAACTCTGTAGAATTAATTTTCTCCTTTTTTTATGCAAGGACTGAATTTAGGTACTCAGGCTTGTGGATAAGGACCCTACCCACTGAGCTGTGTCTTTGGCCCCTACTGTATTTTCAACAGATAGACAATGCATTAGTGGAGTCATTTGTTTTGTTTATCTGTTATAGCCATGTAGAACTATGTTGGTAGATCATGACGATTCGGTTGTATCCCTGAAAGGAAAATGCTGCCAGCAATATTTAAAAGGTGTAAATCATAAATAAAGATGGTAGAATATTCTATATTATCCACTGGCTTCCCTTAATATTTTTAGAGAGAATTATTAATTTCTGCTTATTGCATTCATGCCTACAATCAATGTCAAAGAGAAAACATGACTAGCCAATACGTGGTCATTTTATAAACAACCGTGCTTTTCTCTCTCATTCTAATATGTAAGATCCATTGACTCTCAAAT
Organism: Ellobius talpinus; assembly: GCA_001685095.1. Classification (NCBI taxonomy): domain Eukaryota; kingdom Metazoa; phylum Chordata; class Mammalia; order Rodentia; family Cricetidae; genus Ellobius; species Ellobius talpinus. Next base: position 30,376 of record LOJH01007690.1, read on the forward strand.
GAATCCTATACGGTTCTTTAGCACATTTGTAAATTTACAACTTCCTTTATGTATCTTTCAGCAACAACGTTTCGATTATTTTTCAGTTAATTATGTTATATGATAATTATGTAGTCTCGTTCTGCCTTCTCGGGAATGACAATGGGAACTTAGGAATCTATTGATTCCACCCACAGACCAGGAGATATGCAAATTTCTCCATATTATATGCAGTAAGAAAATGCCTGTTGTTGGATGAGGATAATGATCCATATTTAATACTGTACCTGAACTCATTCATTATAGTCTGATAGTGGAATCAAATTTACAAAGCAATTAAATGCAATTCTAAAGCTTAGAATTATATATCCCAGTATACTAAAAACTCAGAGATCCTATTACCTATTTGAATCATAAAAAAAACTTTTCTTCTGTATCAGTTTTATTTGTTTAGTCTACATAAGTTTGGTGTTTTGAGACAGTATCTTGCTTTGAATGCCAGGCTGCCCTCAAGTGTACCATTCCCCTCCTCCCTCTGCCTCTCAAGTGATGGTGTAACAGGTGTGAACTACCACACACCCTGGAAATTCTTAATTATGTCTCTGTGGAGGCCAAAAAATGCAGGCCCATTTCCACCTTGTCTGACAGTCAGAGACTTTGGAGATTGACAAGCATAGTTGTACATGCCAACTCAGGATGTGATTGCTTTATTTTTATTTATTTATTTTAAATTAAGATAGCTCTGTGCCATCCTGACAGGTGGTCCCAGATATGTAAATGTACTTTTGTTCCTTGTTTTCTAACTATGAAGTCACCTGCAGAAGGGCAGTGTTTAGAATACATGTCCTAGAGCAGCTTTGTTCCCTAGACAACAGAATGCTAATTATTTGATGTTTCAGAGTGATAAAGTGATTGACTGTGTGAGTTATCCTTTGTATCATGTTAATAAAGTGTTTTGTTACCTTCTACTCCCCGCCCCCATTTATGTTGGCTATAAAAGCTGTGGAAAATTAAACACAGGTGATTTCAGTAATCACTGAAATACCCTCCTGGTATTATTTTGTGTTTTCTGTCTTATTATTTTTATGCATCTTTATATTCTTTTCTTATATTTCTTCAGTTCTCATGTCTTTAACCTGGCAATAGCTGATTTTGTCAAGGCCAACCCTCAACATGTCTCAAGAATAAATTTCCTGAAGTCTCCCTTTGCAAAGGATGACAAACTTTAGAACAGGAATGAGAAAGCATCCAGGCTACCAGTCCGGCATCATCAGTAGCCACTGCTAGGTGCTAGTAGGGATAATTAAAGCAAATTAAATTACATGGAGCCTAAATATTTCTATTTCTCTGGTATTCGGCATTTAAAATTTATGATGCCAAATTACAACTACATGGAATCTGAATAATACTTTTCTCTGATATCAACATTTAGACATTCAGAACACAAATAGCAACTTATAAAAACTGTGAATCAATTCAAAACAAAAAGCAGGTGTTATTTTAGGATTTTTAGCTAGTTCAATGTGCCTAAGGTCAAGTGAGTCCTACTTGCGGAACTGTGGCTGAATGTCCATGGAAATTAGTAATTTTAGGCTCATTTTAGAAAATAAATTTTGAATGCTATGTGGCAATTGTATTCCACTCTTCTTTTGCCCTACTCATGAAGAAGCATTGAAAAATTTTTAACACTGTTGAATTTGTCCTTCCCATTTTTCTACACGAAATTGCAAGGAGAACTTCCATGTAACTAAAATAGATATGCATTAATAAATATTTAGAAAGAGAACACAAACAGCTTTAAGGGTTCTTCAAGGTAAAAAAGAGCTAACTCTAATGAATGTAGTTGGAGGGCCACTCTTAACTCTCTAAATACAACAGAGAGCCTGAGGGATTTGCTGGCTTCAGGATTAATTCCTGCAGAGTTCTCTTCCTATGCTCCAGATAGTGAGCAACATGAATATGTACTTCTTACTTACTGTGTTAATATGAAACCAATTTAAATTCTGAGATTGACATTGAGGGAGCATGTGAAATCTGTAATTATTCAATTTTGTATGCAAAAATAAACTCTAGTTGTAGATGCTCCAAGCTGAAGAAATGGGAAAAAAATAGAAATCAAATATGCATACACAAATTATGAGTTAAATACCACTTAAAATATCCCTTCTGGCTATTTAAGTTCTTACATATGTTTAAATGGAGATCTCTGTGTGATCTTCACGTCAGAAACAATGAATTGAGTGAATGAGGTTTTACATGGTTAAACTAATGATGAGATAATACATTTTAAAATGTTGCCTATGGATATTTGTACATTTTATATTAATAATGTTTAGACATGGAAAGGCAAGCAGAATCTTTAGGAGCTGGGTAATATGTGACATCCCATGCCTTGAAAGTAGGATAATCAAGGTGGCATCGCTGTAATAGACATCTAGAATAACAAAGATAAAAAGAAGAACTATTTATTTTGGCTCGTGCATTCAAAGTGTTCGATTCAGATGAGCAGTTTCTGTGGCTGCTGGACTGTAATAACTGAGCATACTATGTCAGGAGGGCAGAAGATAGGAAAACCCTCCACTGATCATGACACCTAAAAAGCAGAGACAGGACAGGGGAGAGACAGAACAAGGGTAGGTACCAAAATCTATCTTCTGTGCAATTCATCAGTGAACTACTTCCTCTGTCATAGCCCCATCTCTGCAGCCCCATAGCTGCATCTCTAAATGCAAGGCCACCAACTGGTGTATATGACTTCAGCTCGTGAAGCTGTGTGGGAATTCTATATCTAAAACATATCTGAAAGATAAGATAAGGCAATGATTTCAGAGGTAAATATTATGGTTCACAGAGATGTCAGTGATGGGATTCTTTATGAACTGAAGACTTCAAGGGAGATAAGAGGAGGCCATGCTGCTTGATAATAATTATTGTCTTTATGTCAAATGGAAAGCTGCTGAGTTGTGTTGATACTTATTTAACTAGATGGAGACTTTTATTAGGAAGTCAAGTTCTAGAAATCCCATATTTTCTACCTCAATATACAGAGGAAATTTTGAAGATATTTATACCTTTATTCTCTTCCACATAGTAGTATTTATTTGAGGAAACCTTCCTTATTTCCTCTGTGACACGAATTAGGTAAAATAAAGTTGGTGAAATTCATTCCCCCACTTTATTCTAATTTCTAGATCACCTGAGGTAATAAAGTGCAGTTATTTGGGAGTCTCAAGAGTGCAAGGTATCTTGATAACTTGCATTTTCAACAGAATTAAATAGGGCTTAATCACCTCTAGAAAATTTTAGAATAATTCCTCAAATCCTAGTTTAGAAAATAATTTCAATGTCTGGATGGATTGACAGAAGATATATTTAGATTTTCATAGAGAAAACTGTGATGGTTAGGTTTTGAACAAAACAGAAACCCATACTAGTGTCAAAAGTATTATATTGCTTAATATTGAGCAATCCCTGCATAAATAAAACCAGAGGCTCTATTCCTTCCCCAAAAATGAAGCTTATTTTGCAATCATTTTATTTGTCTATATTCTCCAGTACTTACCAATTTCTCCTTTTCCCAATACCAATGCTTCACTATGACATCTGTTTTTCAATCCACACTATTTCTTTAGGTGGGTGATCCATTGCTATTCTCATGTGTTAACAAGCTATTAATTTGTATTCTTTAGCCTCTACATGGTCACATGTATGTCTCTGTGGGAGTAACACATCTTCATTAACGAAGACTCTAAACTGATTCTGGGAGAGTAGGGCATGTGGAAACTCTCCAGGGATAGTTGAAACCTCAAGTCTGGAAAGCATGAGGCTTCTCCTCAGAGCTTAATCAGTTTTTTTTTTCTAAGGGAGCAGAGTTTTACCAAAGCCCCTGATAATAATTAAATGTCATTATTGGCTAAATTTGTTTAACAAGTGAAGTCAAAATATTTGGAATGACAAATCAAATGCTTGTGCGACGCTACAGTTGGGGCGACCCAAGAGCAGAACACACTTTGTTTTGGAAGCACTGAGGGACAGAGCAGGAAAGCTAGGATTTAGTCTCTTTCCAGCTGTATCAAGGATTGTTTTCATAAAAAAAAGATTTTATGGGCAATTTTTTCAACAGTTTCTTGTGAATTCATATGGGTGTAAAGTTGAACTACCAAAATTGCATAAATTTAGGTAAGCTTTTCAGTTTTTCACGTTTCTAAACTTATGATTGTACAAACAGGTTTGCATATGCACGTGCGGGTGTATTCAGAGAGGAGAGGGAACTTAAGGAATGACCCGCATTCATGTTGCCATGCCAACCAGTGCTGTCATTATGCAGTTCTTCTTTAAGAAATCATATCATTGAGATTTTATTTTTGTTTCCTTATCAAATCTAGGAAATACTATCTAACATCAGACATCATGATCCTTAGGCTCTTAAAACTATTTTGGGCCTCTACCACTCTGTTCTGTGAACCTTATGGGTGGGGATTGCATTGTAGATGTACCAATTCAGGTTGGGCACCTACGATCAGTTATTAGCTTATCTCTGTAGCAGTTTTAATCTTCTGCAAAATGAAACTTCTTTGATGAGGGTTGAGAGCTACACTTTTGTGGATATAAGGATAAGTGTTTCAAACACAGCTAGAAGTTGTATTGGTTTAGTGAAGAAGACCGTGGGTCACATCCTGATGTGTTTGCCCCAAAGTAGAATCTTGATCCAAACTACGATAGCATTAAAAACAAAGTGTGCAGCATGAAAGAACAAAAGGAAATAAATAAAGAAGGAAAATAGGAAGGAAGAAAATAGGAAGAAATGAAAGAAGGAAGGAAGAAGAGAAAGAAAGAACACAGAATAAGAAACACTAGCATAACCAGGTGATGGTGGCTCATACCTTTAATCCCAGCACTGAAGAGGCAGAGGCAGACGAATCTCTGTGAGTTGGAGACCAGCCTGGTGTACTGTGAGCAGTGCTTGCTACTCAAACAAAATCCTGATTTCAAAGCCCAGAACCTGCATGAAAATGAAGATGTGGCCATACTTACTTATAATCCGGTCTTCACAGTGTGGAGAGAGGAGGGTTGCTGGCTCTGGTGCTGGCTCACAGCCAGTCTTGTTTGAAGTTCAGCGAGAGACACTGTCTAAATATAATAAGGTAAGTGATGAGAGAGTATAACCATGATGTTCCTTGGCCTCTGCAGGTTAACACCCACTTGCACACACACACACACACACACACACACACACAACCCTAAGAGACAGCAAAAATGAATTTTTTAAGCAAAGACTTTTTCATCTACCCCTCTCAACATTCAAATCTAAAGAGTACGTACAAATTCTAAGTAGTATGTTGGAATTCACAAATTAGCTTCCTCAGGAGGTTCTGAAGCCTGTTAGAAAATCAAAATTAGATGACCAAAATTATAGCAGAAAAATGTCCACATCAGTTAACACAGAACATAGTGTTACTGACGTAAGACCGAAAAAAAACATAAAACACCTGTTTATCAGGTTTCTGGATTCATGTGAAAATTAGCTAGTGCCCAACTTAAAATGAATAATACATGCTGCAAACTTTTATACTTCTTTATGCTTGAAGAATATGATTAATAAAATCTATTAGATATGATTTATTCAGTACCATTTAATCATATTTATTAAATGATTTCTTATGATACTAAGAATACCTGCACCTTTTTATAAAAAATGTTTTATTTGGCTTTAAGATTTGTTGCTCTATTTTTGGGGGTGTTTGTTTTCTTGAGGCAGGATTTCTCTGTGTAACAGTCCTGACTAAAATTTCATTTTTATATAAATTTCAATCTAGTTAGTACTTAGTTAGATGGTTTCCATAGGAAATAAAAATATGGAGGAGCATCTGCAAATATGTCAGCATTGAGTTTATTTGCATTAGAATAATTTAATCATTTTAGCAGCTATACCCTATCAGTTCTTCTCTTTTTTTCTTCTCCTCCTCTTTCTTCTTAACTCAAAATCTAAACCTTAGCCTTTATAAAATTCTAAAAAATAGAATGAATATAGTTTGCACTGTTTTTTTCTGCTAAAGATCTAAAATTCATAGCTATCGTGCATAAGTCAAATATGTGAGTCTTTTAAAGCCAGACATAAAAAGGCAGGGTAACTGAGGGACTTGAGACATGAAATTGTGGAAATTCCCCTGTTATTTTGTTTGTTGTATATGCATTTTGCTTCATATGTTTCATGTTTAAACATAAAGGAGTCAATAGCCCAGAAATGTCAAGCTAAGAAGAAAAAAATGTGAGCTTTCTCTAGCCTAAGGACAATCTACAAAGAAAAAATCAAACAAGTGAACAGAAACCACACTTATAGAACAAGTGTTATTACCCAAGCACCATTAGAAAGACAAATAAACCCACCCCACTGTCACCTGCTCCAGAAACAGTTATGAGGGGAGAAGACATGCATTATCCAGAGGCTGTGACAAGCTCCCTTAATATTCCCATTAAAGTAGAGTCAGTAAAAGCAGAGTAAAGAACTGGGATTTCAGGGTTGGGTAGGAACAGGATCTACTATACCACAACAGCAGTCAAGAACATGGGCTTGCTATGCTTGTCCACTGACTTGGAATGATTAAGTCCCTTCCCATTTCCTTGATGGATGACTGTGCAGAATTCCCCAAGGTCCAGGCTTTTCATAGATCTTGACTAGGCACCATCCTTATCAGAAAGTCCAATGGGCACCAACCTTTCCATGTTGCCAATCAAGACATCATGGAAAGTTGAAACCTTCATTTGCACTCTGAAATAATGAAGGTATTTTTCTTTAAGTGATATGATGTGTAGTAATGTCAACTCAACAAAATCTGTAAACACCTGTGAAGTGGGATTCTGGGGGATTTTCTTGACTGTGTTTCTTGATATAGGATCATCCAACTTCACTGTGGGCAGGACCACTCAGTAGCTGATACCCCAAATTATATTAAATAGAAAGTACAAGCCAAATACAAGCATGAATTCATCACTCTTTGCTCTTCATTGTTCACTTATGTAATAAAACCAGGTGCCTCCATCTCCTGCAACTAAGACTGCCCTTTGTCACGAAGGACTTGAACCTGGAACTGAGCACCAAGGTACATTCTTCTTCCTCCAAGCTATTTTTTTTGGTTAAAAATTTATTACAACAGGAAAACAATTTAAATGTTAACAATAAAATTGAAGAAATTAAACTTCTGCTTTAATAATACACAAAATTTTCTCCATAATAGAAAATTACATGATATACCCTCTTAAAAGATGTGAGCCAAAAATAAGTCTCAAGGAAACGATGAAGTATATTAAACTAAATAAAAATGAAAATCTTATTTATGGGCATTTTGTGGGTTACAGAGAAAGCACTGGTAAGAAGGAAATTTATAACACTAAATGCATAATGCATATAAAAAGAAAATCCTCCACTCATTAAATCATAATCAGAGCTGCCATTTCAAGAACCAAGTGTAAAATATAAAAGTACCAGGCCTGGCTATGCATGCTTGCCCCTAACCTCAGTACCTGGGAAATCATGGTAGGAAGATGTTGACTCAAGTTATATGGCTTACAAAGAGAGGCTCTGTCTGAAGACAATGAAAAAATGCAATCCTCAATTATAATTTGACTGTTAAAACTGACAGTAAATAGAAATAAAATTGCATATCATAACAGGAATAAAATATTGAAAACAGATATCCATCTTCATAACCTATATATATTTTTTAAATGCACACAATGAAAGGAGCATGGGAGCTAAGAAAATCAGAGCAAAAACCCAAATGATACAAAAAGAACAACAACTGAACAGGAAATAGTCTCAATAAAATTGTTGAAAGGACAACAGATGAAAAGCTTTTACAGCTAACACAGACCACCTACTCAAAGCATAAAGGTGTTCTTATAAACTTTATTAGACTCAATTACAAAATATTCTTTCATGCAGAGAAAGCCTTTGTTAATGGGCAAAAGTGAAACTGGAGAAGCAGAAAGTATGTCCTGCAATACATCATGTAAAGGATTAAAATCTAGAACAGAAAGAATTTGGGACTGGTGCGATGTCTCTGTGGCAAAAGCGCTGGCCGCTAAGCCTGAAGACATTAGTTTGATCCCTGGGACCCAGACTGTGGAGGAGAGAACCAATTCTCCCAGGTTATCTTCTGATCTCCATTCTTGAATGCATCAAACAGAAAACTTTCCTCAATATGCACAAATAAGGAGAAAATAAATGTATTCTTTAAATTAGAATTTAAAATATCTAATCATAAAAAGTCCACTCATTGGCTGGATGTGAAAAGACATAGCACTTTAGATTTTTATGCAGGTCATGGTGAATCTTATCCAACCTTTTTTTTTAGAAAAAAAAATTAGCTTAAGTTCACAGGGAAAGGTCACTTTACACCAGTCGGAGTGGTTAGGAAATATTAGCAGTCACACCAAAGTATGGAGGGAAGGGCTCGCTCTGAGCATTGCTGGCAGGAATGCAAGATGCTACATCCTGTTTGCTCCCCGCTGCAGTAATAAATATCCTGACAAAGACAACTTATAGTAAAAGGGGTTGCTGTAGCACACAGGTCCAGGTAACAGTCCATCACTGAGAGAAGTTAATGGGACAGGAGCTGGAGAGAGCTGGTCACACTGTATCTACATTCCAGAGCAGAAACCAATGAATTACCTCACTCTTTTCACTCCTATGTGTTTAGGAACATATGCTGAGTAATTGTACCATAAATTATGAATGATGTCTTTCCTTATCAATGAACTTAAATCCACCTAGACTTGGCTATGGTCCAATCTGTTCTAGACAATACCTCACTGATACCTATCCCTGATGTTTCTAAATTGTGTCAAGATGACAGGAAAAATTAATATGCCACATGCATACTATGTAAAAGTCAACAATTTCCTTCTCAAAAGAAAAAATAGATAAAAGTTTAGATATGCACCCACAAACATACAACTGTGTTAACAAGCTAAGCGAGAACTTGATTCTGCAGGGAGGGAGAGCACTGTGAGTGAACTGACTGAGATTCTGGGTTAAGACATTGATGGTGCAGACAAATTCATGTTTCTTGACTTGAGCTGGAACTACAAGAATACTCCATTTAAAATATCTTCTGAATTCCTGTATTATTTTCTGTGTCTTTTATGGGTTAAATATTTAAGAGCAGACTTTGAGATTTGAAGTTTCCAAATCATGCAAATGATTTAAAATCTATATTTTGTTATCTTTAGTGTACACAGATGGTCTCCAATGTATGATCATATTGCTTAACATTTTTCCATAGCAATAAATCTTCAGTACAAACCATATTTCAAGTATCTTTCTTGGTTAATGATATGCCTCGGAGATTCTGAATAATAATGGCAAAGTCATAGGTGCCAATCAGCCAGGTGACGAAGGAAGACAAGTGAGTTTTCAGTGTCCTGTCTAAGTTCTGAGGCTCAGTAGCCCTATGCATCAGACCATATACATCAGAAAGCATATGTGGATTACCTGCTTTTCCTGTTGTAATAAGAAATCTGAGTAAAAAATATTAAGGGGAAACAGTTTATTCTGGCACAGTGCATAATGGTGGAAAAGTTGCAGAGACAGACACTTGAGGGAGCTGGCCATATTGCATCTGCAGCCAAGAGCACAAAGTGACTCGTATTCTTGGCTGTGTTCTCTATTTTATACAGCTCAGGATCCCTATCAAGGAAATAAAGTGGAGCAGAGAGACCCAAGGTCTCTGTATATCACCCAGGATGACATTTAACTTTTACATAGCCCAGGCTAGCCTTTAATAGTCAATCATCCTGACTCAGCTTTAAGAGCCCTGGGATTACGAGCACAAATAATATCCATTATATACCTAACATTTTTTAGAACTACTGTTTTCTTCCATAAGCAAGTTATTTGGAACTTCTCATTACCTTAATGAAACAGGTAAATTCTGAGAGACAAAACAGAAGACAGACTGATAGTAGAATAGTAATTATCTGTATTCATGTTCAAATGAACTGAATGAAGTACAGGAATTGAAGGGAACAATCTATTTCCAGTGATAAATTTTAGATGCTTTTACAGTAGAGCTGTCTACACCCCAATTATGAGAAATTATCATCTATTAGCATAACAGAAAGGGACAAGGAGTGTGTGAGCTACTAGTAGAACTTTTCACATTTCAGTTTTACAAATATCTCTTCCTAACTGGAATTCACATTCACTACATAGGGAAATGCTGACTTAATTTGTCAGTATCATTTACAGCCCCGTGGCCAACTTTGTATACAATATTAATATTGTAAGAATAAAAACATAATTATGCACTTATTGCTTACATAATTATGATCTAATTATACTGCTAATAGAATATGCCTTTCACTGTGGGTAGACTTCAATAAAGATATTTTTTATAAACTTTACTTGGCATTTAGTGTGCAATAAACATCTCCATAAATATAAATCCAGTGCTTTCTTGAGAAAGCCCATTTTAAATAATCAATCTTGGTGACAACAATTTTGTTTAGAAAATATAACTTTTAAATATTGAATAGATTAGAGCCCATGTTGTTTCCTAAGCAATACCGTTCCTTCCCTCTGAGTGATGTTTAAAAGCCTTCCTTTCTGTTTCTTTCCAACCAAAACCAAAACAATTCTCAAAATGGCTTTCTTTCTTTCTTTTCTTATATATGTTGTAATTCTTATTTTTGTAGTTGTACTATTTCTTGGATAGTTAAGTAAGAATATTGAGCATATATACCATGGTGGGTCATTATCACTTGACCAAATTCGTAGAACCCTGTTTTAGGGACCTAACCACTAATACAAATAAGAAAGAAACTCTGTACATTATCCCTCCATAAAATCAGCCAAGAAAAGCCAATGGTAGAACAAATGGGTAAATACAAGCATATTGTTCTCAAAACATAATTAAGACAAATAAATATGCTTGAAAATGGGGAGTGCTTTAAAGGGGCTTCTCGAAGTTTCAGACCTTACTTTTGTGGTAATATTTGGCATCAGATTTTGAATATACAACTTCGTAATACATTTAGCAATTGGCATCCTCAAACTGTACATTTCTTAGGAAAATGAACTAAAATACAAGCAAATGACCTTCATAGTCAAGCCTTTTTTGTCAATCATTTCATTATTTATCTACTCATTCAACAAACATATTATCTCACTACTTTGTTGTACCAATTTCTGGTCTAGCATATGGGCATGTGGACAAAAATAAATGTGCACTTTCACAAAATCATAATCAAGTGGAAGGCAAAGGAACTATAAGATAGATGCCATCAGATGGTAAATGTCATAAAATAATTAACATAATTAACAGAGGGACAGAGCAAGATCAGCTGCTGTTTCTTGATTATTGTGCTAACTTTTCAGATACGATGAAAAGTGAGGAGGAACGTGGAGTAAATGAAGAAACTATCCAGGTGGCAAACTCTTTCATAGAAGGCAAGTGTAAGTGTAGAGGCCCAGGACTGTCAAGATGTATGCAGGCCAAGTGTAGCTAGAATTACAGCAGGTAAGGCTGGGGGCCTGAGGACAGAGCTTGGGGATCCTGAAGATATGGTGTGGCAGTTGGATTCACACATGCAAATGAGGAACCATAAAGAATTTTAGAGGAGAAGGTACAGCTTCCAGTTGACTTCTGCAAACACATTTCACTGTGGCTTTGAGGTACAAAGTTGGAGAAGACACCAGCAGAGTGGCTGATCAGGAGACAAATGGAATATTTCAGGCCTAACGTGGTGGTGGTTTGTCCTGGAGTAATTACTGAAGACTATGTAAAGAAAATTTGACACAGCATATATTTAACATGTCTTGAGCCACAGAGGTATTGGGAATAAAAGAATTAAAAATCAAGTCAAGACTTGGGACTGAGCAACAAAAAGAGATATACTACTCAGATGGAGAGGAGAGAGAAAATAGAAGTTCAGAAGATATTAACTAGACAGATAACTACAGTTTAAAGTAAATACCTGCAAAATATTAATTCATAGATCTATGTTACAGACAGATAGAGGCATAGGGACACACACAAACACATAAGGGAATGGGAGCAAGATAATAGTATCTGTTATCCTTTTCAGATACTCATTGGGAAACCATTTTGAGGTGGACAATGACTGTTTTAAAAGAGAAATATACTTTTCTTCTGAGCAAAAATCACACTTCCTAGGGTTTATATTTTTAGTTGTTGCTTTTTTTACTTGCTGTTCTAATTATTCCTTCTGATCACAAGCAACTTGGAAAATAAAGGGTTTATTTAAGCTCACAGGTAACAGCCCCTTATCTAGGATAGACAAAGAAGAAATCTAGCAGGGCAGAAATTTTAAGCAGAAAGTATGGAGCAATGAAGAAATGGGAGAATACAGTTTAATAGTTTGTTCCTAGGCTCAAGTTTTTCTTCTTGTGTCTATGTCATAGATTCTTTATAGATGATTCTAGCATTATGTTGTCTGATATGTTCATTCTTGGTAGTTTTACATTCATTCTTTAACCTTTATTGACACCATCCTGACCATCCTGTAGTGATTTTCAATTTGAATTTTTTATTGATTTTTATTGAGCTCTAAATTTTCGTCTGCTCCCCTCCCTGTCTCTCCCCCACTTCAACTCTCCCCAAGGTCCCCATGCTCCCAATTTACTCAGATGGTCTTGTCTTTTTCTGCTTCCCATGTAGATTAGATCTATGTATGTCTCTCTTAGGGTCCTCATTGTTGCCTAAGTTTTCTGGGATTGTGGTTTGTAGGCTGGTTTTCTTTGCTTTATGTTTAAATACCACTTTTGAGTGAATATATGTGATCATTGTCTTTGTGGGTCTGGGTTACCTCACTCATAATGATGTTTTCTAGCTCCATCCATTTCCCTGCAAAATTCAAGATGTCGTTATGTTTTCTGCTGTGTAGTACTCCATTATGTAA
>LOJH01007691.1:837-29055 GCA_001685095.1 Ellobius talpinus
TCTCTCTCTCTCTCTCTCTCTCTCTCTCTCTCTCTCTCTCTCCTTCCCTTTTACTCTTTCCAACTAAGTGTCTTGGGAGTCATTTCAATGTTTTGATAGAGCAGTATATGGGATAAATTGGCAGAAGTTCCATTTGCCCCGTGTTGAACTCTGCTGGAGACACGCTTAATCTTTCAGAATTGTTTTATATGTGTAATATATATCAGAACAATCGTACAACCCCATCTGTGCCTTTATTTTCCCACCTTTTCACTCTGTCCAAGTTTTTGCTATCACTTCATTTTCAGTTCTGAATTCAACACTCACCACAGCTAAGTGGAAAAAATGCAGCAAACCCAGATTCATCTGTAAACATCTATGAAAAGGAGTAGGCATTTTAGTACAAAGCTTGGGTTCTCTCCAGAAGCATGTCTCACTCTCATATGTTTGACAAAGCGGTGGAATTGCAGCCCCTGGTGGCTTCTTCCCAGCCACGGTGCCCACGATGACCAAACTCTGGGAAGGTTTTACCCACCAGATGCACTGTCGTCGTTTTCTAATCTGAGATCTGTAAATCCTTCAACTGGAAGAACGTGACGCTGTAATCTACTTTCTTAAAATTAGCTGTCCCAGGGACTCTACTTACCTGGAAGAGGTGGATAAAATTCTATATTTGAATAGAAGCTTTCCCCCAAAAGTCTCTGAGAAGCGAGATCACCACCCTTTAACTTGGTTTTCCATGTCTTGTGGCATAGATGACCAAACACCTCTCTTTCAATGGGCTTGCTCTCTGAAAACCTTAGCCAAATTTAACCAGCTCGCACTCTGACCAAAGCCATATCTAAACTTATCTAGTTAAGAACTGAAATTTTTGTCAGAATGCTTATTGCATGCTGGCTGTAGTAGGGTATGTGATGTACAGACACCACAGCTTGCAAAACAAGTGCTTAGCCCTCGCAGTGCCATGGGGTTGTCTTCAATGGTGTGCTCACAGGCAGCTTTAATCAAACCACATGCTGTGCCTCATTACCAGAAGAGCCATTTATTTTAAAAATGTATTTTCTTGTATGCTTGTCGGACACACAGAGAATGCATTCTTTGTGGATTTTTCTATCTCTGTTGGACAGCACAGAGTAGGATGCAGTTTGGAAGCATGTTATCAATCAAAGTAACAATCACGGGGCCACTAGGTTTTCTCCCATTTCCCTTCAATCAGATCTGTAAATGCAAAGAATGTAAGGAATGAACATGAGATAGCCAATAATTTTATTGAAAACTTAAAAAGGGAAACAGATACCAGTTGGGATAAAAGTTTCACTAAGCTAGCCTCCAAAAGAAAAACTTTAAGAAGCAAGATGTTTTTGTACCCTTCATCTGAAATGGATATCTTTAGGGCAGAAATCATCAGAGCTCCATGAGGCTCCCTTCTACTGTCTTGCATCATGGACATTCCTCAAAAGCAGGGAGCGTCACTAATGGAATTATATGTTTTCATGCTGTAATTACATTTGATTTTCCTGATATTTCTGTAGACTTTTTGTTCACAGGTCCATGACTTAGCAGAATATTTAGACGTCTTCTATAACCTTGTGCTAATTAAGACCCACTCCGTTCCTTCCAAAAGAGAGGATTAGCGGGAGCAAATTTTAACAGAAAAAGACAAAATGTGTAGTTAAAAAATTATTCAGGCTTCAGAGAGTTTGTTCAATAGCAATAAAGGATATGAACAACAACAAAAGAGAGTCTTACAATGGAGGGAAACACAGTCAGTCAAGGGTTCTTCTGAGTTCTGAAATAGCCTGAGCTAAAAAAAATAAAATAAAATTTAAAAGTTTTGCATACACAACATATATTTTCTTTACATTTGAATGAGTATTTGTTAGACAAAACAACTTGATCTTTGATTTGTATTGAGTTCTATTATTGATACGTTGATCCTTCCAGAGCTCATATGTATATTCTGTATCGGTGTACTCATACAACACTGCCATACCTTCATCATCCCACATTTTTGATTTGGGTGTATTTGTATATATTGATCCAGGTAAGGTGTCACTGACAGCAGATCAATGTGGTAGTAGAGCCCAAGTCTAAGTCACCAAAGGACATGCTCCAGGATATGAGCAATCTATACAGGCTTTTGTCAATAATCTTTATGAGATCCATAGAATTGCCTGCTGAGAAAATGAAAGTAATAACATATGGTTGAATCTTACACATTATTCCTGCCTTAATATCGTCTTCTTCTACATCAAGCCTTAAGTTTGTTCTTTATGGTTCCATACTCCATTAGCATTCAATTCCTATTTATTAAACTGACCCTCCCATTCTCCACATGTTTCCAAGGCAACAGAATATGGGTGAGATATGTTTATATTCTATTGTTTCCTTCACAAAACACTATGAACATAGATGTAGTAGAAAAGCTGATTGGTGTTGTGGAGGGGTATCTACTGTAGACTAGAGGTGTAATTGAATGTCACTGGGCCTGATGTGGATGGAGTGTTCTTATCTGCAATTGAAGTAAAGCTAGCTACACATGTCTCCATAGCTCTTAAAATGCCACTCATTAAAATGTTAAAATCCAAATTTCAGTTCTCTGTTCTCACATTCCTGCAGTCTGTTTCATGGCCCAGCCACACAAGCCAAATAATACTCTGCAGACTTCCCAAATAACTTCTCAGCCAAAACCAATAGTGTCCTTCTAGACTTCTCAGCTTTATGCAAAACCATTGTCTTCTCTCTGAAACATCCAGTTAGCCTTCCTCTCAAAGGAATCATCCCTTCCAACTTTTTCACCTTCTGCATCTCCTGTAGTCACACCCGTAGTTCTTTAGCTTTTCTTCCACCTCAATCATTTCAACACACCATGGGAAGGATCATTCACCTGTCCCTAAACTCCCTTTCTGCCTTCCTCTCCTCTTCCCAAATCCTCCCAATACCTCTCCCACTCTTCAGTTCCTCTTTTTTTCACTAGTTGTTATTGCATGCATATGCATATATATTCTAAATATAACCGATTTAATCTGTATAGTATTGAGTATCCTTTCAAATGTTTATTATGTTTTCTCTGCTCTTCAGCACTCATCCAAATACGTTTTCTGAAAAATATACATAGCATGTATGCAAAAAAATCATCTAAAGTAGTTGCTTTCATGTTTCAATTATGAATATACTGATTTGGTAGATGAATTTCTATTGTAATATGTTCGTAGTCTATTTACACATACAAATTTATGTAAATTACCAGATATATCTTTTGAGATTCATGTTTGTGGGTAATTCATAAGTCATTTTATACAGTCATATCTAATTATTTAAATATTACAAATTGCATAATTGTATTTGGGTGTATACCATAAATTTCAATACATGTATGTGCTATGTAATGATCAAGTTGATGATTGGTATTTCCATTTCAAACATTTATCATTTTTAGGGGTAAGAACATTTGAAATCCTTTATTCTGGCCACGTGGAAGACTGCAATAAATATTGTGAACTACAGTCACCCTACTCTACATTATCAGTCACTAGGACATTGTCATATTTTTGTATATTTCCCAATTCCTTAACTCCTTCACCTCAGGACAATGTTTTAATCCTCACTAAAAAGTCATCTAATATTTTGCCCCCTCAATGATATGTACCTAAAGTATTTTATTAGTAATCCTGATTGTTGAAATTTTACCTCATTATGTATACATTTTTCAGGATCCCCCAATGGCTGTGACCCTCGGGCTCCGAATGGAGGAAATGATCTTTAATCTTGCTGATACGCATTTGTTTTTTAATGACTTAGAGGTAAGAATTTTAAAAGCTAAAAATAATTATTGCCAACACAAAAACTCTCAAATGGTGTCTTTTATGTCAAAAACCATAAGAAATTACAAATATAATACTCATCTGATGATAACTGTGAAGTTTTTATCAAGTGGAAAAATGCATAGAGTATTATGCACAGAATGAAAATTTGTGCTCTTGAATTATACATATTTACAGACAGACACTGAGAACAAAATGTCTTAGAAGAGTAAATGGTCCCCTTCATGGCTTTGGTCAGGCAATTCCTCATTCTGTCCTTGGTTCTTTGGTATTTCATCTTTGCATTAGCATCAACCTATCGAGGTTACTACTCAGAATACAATTTATGTTATTCACTGAGCAATATTCACCAATCCTCTTCCCAGCAGAAAGCATGGAACATTGACTATTGCAGTATCATTAGACAAACTCTCATTCTCATTAACTGCCTTTCTAGATTAAAGAATGCTGGAGCTATTTACATAGCATAGCTGATGAGTTTTGATGCATTGAGTACTTTCTTCTGTTGGGGCTTTCATTCCTAATGTCAATGCCAACACAGTTGTCTGTAGTCAGAGACTGCTCATGCATTTCCCCACTGCCCAAAATAATCATTCAGAAACTATATTAATTACAACACTGCTTAGCCTTTTAGCTTATGCCTATTTCTAGCTCACTCTTATATCTTAAATTAACCCATTTCTATTGTTTTATATTTTATCACGAGGCTCGTGGCCTACCCGCAAGGTTCTGGCTGGTGGTCTGAATCTTTCTCCTCTGGTTCCATGGCTTCTCACTGTTTCCTCCTTCTTTTTACCAGCATTCAGTTTAGTCTCACCCCCTAGCTGCACTCCACCTAGCTCTATTCTGCCTTGTGCACCCCAAAGCAGCTTCTTTATTCACTAATAAAAGCAACATATATACAGAAGAACTTCCCACACCAGCTGTCTGACCAACAAGAGACAAAAAAGGTAAAAATCAACAAAATAAAACAGCACAAGAAAATCTAGCCTCAGAGTAGCTACATATATGCCATGATAAAGATCATAATCTCCATGTTAGCAGACATGCAGAAAGTAGAATCTGTAATAATGAAGTAATTTGGACAAAGGTTCCTTATGGATGAATACAATTGGACTAAAATAAAGATTTCCCTTTTTTTAAATGACATACCTAATTTTTTTGATTTTGTGATTTCACAATGAGGTAAAAGTATTTATCTATAGCCAAATTATGAACAGAGATGATGATGATGATTATGCCATCTCATCTGGTTTCTAGACATTTTATGTTGAACTTTCCATTAACTGTCAATGCTTTTAAATAAATAGGACTATCACTTTACTTTTCAGAGGGCAAACTATAGGTTCAATTGTGCAATATATACTATATCTCATATATATGTCATATGTGTGTCATATATGTCACTGTATATATAAAATACATGTGTGTGTCCAAGGTTACCAGTTAGCTCAATAATGGGGACTCTGATTATAAATCAGGTTTGAGGTAAGAGCACAGACTTCTACCCCCCAAGCCTTGATGAAACTAGGATAAAAGAAGAAAAAGAAAAAAAGATTTTAGGTAAAGACTGAGCTGTATCAGAGACAGGAGATGAAAAATTATTCCATGTGAGCCATAAAATTATGTGCTGAAAGCTACAAGGTCAGAAGTGACCAGCTGTTGTTTTCTCAGCTCAGTCCATGTTTTCACTGATATCTGTTCAAAGAAGCTTTATTTATTAGTGAACAATATGAAAGTTCATCTATTTATCCATTTTTGTATAATAAGAACTACTAATGACCCTTGTAAAACCCAACTTCAGCTAATTCCACTGCTTGATATTCCCAGGGATATAGGATGCTTTTATGATGATGCTTGTTAATAGGAAACAATTGAACTTATGTGGAACTTGACATTTTAAATACAGTAATAACTATTTGTTACTTTTCTTGTTCTTAGTATGGATGATCTTAGCTTAAAATGTAAGATGATTAATATTTTCAAAGTTACTAAAAGAAATGAGAAATTGTACATGGTTTTGTCCCAGTTTTATAATGTTCATCTCATTTGCCTTCTTTTTACTAGAAACATGTGGAATAAATTAACTTTAAGCTTTATCATGGTGTATTAGAAAAAATATGAAATAGGGAAAAGTAGGATTATCATGCCTATCAGATCTCACTGTGATCGATCCACAAAGTGGTCCTCTGAGCCCCACTCAGGCACTGTGGCATAAACGCCCCCTTCCAGAAGTGCTCGCATACACATATATAAAATAATAATAATCAGAATCTAAATAAAATCCTCACCTTTTAGCAGAAGATCAAAATGAGAATATGAGGGTGTCCTAACACAAATATGTAAATCATTTACATGCTTTGAGTAAATATTGAAATGTCTATAAAAAGCTGTGGCTATATGTTGAGCTTTCAGACTTCTCATTTTGTGCAAGATCTTATGTTAAAGATACTTTATAAATATCGGCTGTGATCATTAACAGTAATATTGGATTTATTGAGAAAATATTGGTGCTGACGTTTCTCTTTAGGGTGTGTTTTAGAACTCCACAGAAACACTATTTAACTTAAACTCCACAGTTTACTCTTCAACTGCGCTCCACTTGCCCAGTAAATGATAAGCCCAACCCAAACAGCGGTGTGTTCATGTGTGTTTGCACAGGTAGATGAGCCCAGGAAGCACAAACATGTTTGGTCAGGTGACACAGATAAGCGCTGTACTAATAAGATCTATGCAGTATTTGACAAGTCCATTTGGTAGAGTTACCTACCTGTGTGGCTAATTTTGAACATCACATTTATGTCAATAACCCTTTCGTCAGCAAACTTCTTTGCAAAGGCTCCATCACAGAATTAAGCCAAACTGGCTTCTGCTGACACACACAATTGCTCAAGACAGTACATATTCTCATTAGCTTACTGTGAGGACCTTTTTTTCTTATATATTTATATCTTAGGATCTTTTGTGGAATCCAAATGTCTATTTGAAACAGTAAATGCTTCAATACGTGGTGGACCATGGGAGTGGCAGCTGTTCCTCTCAGACTTCCTTAAAAGATCCAAATCTGGATTCTGACTAGTCAACACTTCATTCCATTCTGCCCACCCCCAAGCCCAGTGAGAGAATTCTCTCTGTTCAAAAAAATGTTATTTCAGTTAGAATAACTTCCAGAGGAGAAAGCACCAGGGAGTTGGGGTTCATGAAAGTGAGAGAAGAGCCCTGTGGCTTCTAACTGGAATAGATCAGGACCAACCTTGTGGTTACCCTTATAAGACAAATTTAAAGCATTTATGATTAACACCAGAATTATTTTAAACATTTGAGGTCTTTGCTAAGCTATGTTCAAAACCAAAGCTCTTGGATGTTTGGAGGGGGCATTTTAGGTGTGGATTAAAATGATCCCTGCATGGCTCCTCACAGTGAAAGCTAGTTGATGAACCATTATTTGTCTTTTCCCTTAAAAATCTAAGTAATTGAAGTTTTCTTTAACTGGACCGTAATCCTCGGGCAACTGTCCAGAGTCAACACAGAGAGTTACGAAGCATAAATTTAAAGAGAGTTAGATTTGGAAGACCCTCAAACCTAACTTCAAATATGGAGTGCATGGTCCAATGAGTTTGATATACTGTTGTCCTCAAGAGTAAAAAATGAATTTGGGAGCAAGCTATGTACAAATTAATCATGTGAGTTTAATACTTGAAACGTCAGGGGAGCTTTTCAAAAAAAATTAAAATCAAAAAGTATTCAAGAAATAACTTCTGGTGGTTGGAGGAACTCACAAAAATCTCCCTGCCCATTTTGGGGAATTTAAATAAGTTTATTACATAAGAGACACATGGAGATTATTTATATGAGGAAAGATTTTGGCAGTTCAATGGAGTGAGGAGCGTCAGACATTTATTTCGACCTAAATACCTCCCAAGAATTTCACCATGTCTGAGCTAGAGAGATGACTCAGTGGCTAAGAGCACTAAGTGCCCTTCCATAGATCTGACTCCCAGGACCTATATGGCTGCTCACAACTGTCTGTAACTCCAGTTCCATGGGATCTAACATCTTTTGTGGACTCAAAGCGTACCAGATACACATGTGTTCCACAGATATTCATGCAGGCAAAACACTCATACACATTAACATTTATTTATTTAAAGAATATTACCATGTCTGAAGAAGAAATACTTAGGTCATTTTGGACTACTCTGGTGCCTCCATATCCTGGGGAAAATTAAGTTTTCCAGCTGCCATGCTAACTGTTTAGATCACTTTAAAGCCCAGTGCAGCAGCTTCCTATACCTGCATCTGATATTTTTGGGGAGGTGCAATGCCTCCTTTCATAACAGGATAGCCTGCAACCTTCTCAACTAATTGCCCATAAAGGGAAACAGCCATAGCTCAGGCAGCCTCAATTCCTATCCTAGTCTGTTCTTTTCCTTCTCCCTCAACCCATGACATCCACATCTTCCCACAACCCTCACCATCTGGGCTATTAATTCATGTCACTATGACTTTTTGCCAGGAACTTGAAATGACTGTGACAATTCTACCAGTTGCTATCATTTGTCTAGACTTCTACTGTGTATTTAAGAAGCAATTCTTTTGCTTTTTAACTGGGAGTTATGTTTATTGCTGACTATTCATTGCACATGGTACTGGATTGCATAATGACACTTTCAAAGAAGCATATTATGTACTTTGAGCATATTTCCCATTCCATAGTACCCCTCTTTCCTGTTTTTAAGTTTTGCGTTCAGCTCTTTCATTCCCCAATTTCTGGACTAATTATTTTCTGCCTCTAGAATATGCCTCTGAAAATCAGTGTATCCAGATTATCTCTCCCAGAAGTACCCTCGGATGATCTCTAGTAAAGAATAATTGTTCTCAGCCCTTATCTATGAACATAGGTAGAGATTTATTCAAAACTTGCTAATCCCATAATTTGTGTAAAACTTATGAGCTATTAAAATAAGTATACCTAGTTTTTTAAAAAGATTTTTTGTTTTTGTTTTATGTTTATAGGTATTTTGCCTGCATGCATGTATGGGTAGCATGTGTATGCAGCAGAAGAGGGCATTGTCAATTGTCATGGGAGTGTTGGGACCTAAAACTGGGTCTTCTGGGAAAGCAGCAAATGCTTTTAAATGCTGAGGCATCTCTCCATCCCAACTACATTTTGAAGTTATATCCCAAAATTTTACTGACTGAGCGTGCCACCTAGTTTTGTGTTTTATTGTTTGCCTAGTTCACATTTATTTTATTTTCTTGGGGAAGGAAACTACCCACGTCACACGCATGTGGAAGTCAGAGGAGTTAGTTCTCTCCTTCCACTTTGTGGGCTCCTGGGGTCAAACTCAGGTCATCAGGCTCAATAGCATGCTCTTTACCTGTGTCTGAACCATCCCCTCACCCTCCAGTTCTATAAGTGCAAAGAAATCTGAGTCAACTTAAATGGGATAAATATGTTCTTTGTGAAAGGTTAATGGCTAGGCATTCAGTGTTTGGCTATAGACACTTCCACGTCTATAACAAATTCGAAGTAGAGAGTCTTTCTTAATATGGCACACTTTCAAATTTGATCATTTTAAATTGATTTTTGAATAATAAGCACTACGTGTAGCATCAAAATCAGTGGGTATATTAATAATCTAAAGGAAATATAAGAGGCTCAAAAGCTGGGATTGTAACTCAGTAAAACACTTGCATAACATATGCAAGGCTCTACAGGAGTCTAACTTCAATCTCCTTCAAAACTCATACATGCACACACACACACACACACACACACACACACACACCCCTCATTGATTTATTGTGAATTGTAATCATTTGCAACTATTAACCATGGACCTATTCCTCTGAGGGCTAGGTTTAAAATCAAGCCAGCAAATTTCACCTTAAATCATATACGATTTTTCAGGAACTTTGAAATTATTTAAACACAGAACAGGATTTTTAGAGCCTCGAAGAGGCCAGTTCTTTTGTGGAAGCCACGATTTGCTTTTAGAAACACTGACTTGAAATCAGATCCAAAATGAGCATCCTTACCAAGCTTATTTTCCTTGGGGTTTGGAGCACATTTGGTATGTAAATCTTCACTGTTTTTACTTGTATTTATGAAAATTTAAAAATGCTTTCAAAGCTTGATGAAAAGAGAATGTCAGCTCCTATGGCTACTACCTTTGTTCTGTATCAGAAAACCATGACTTTAAGTAAAAAAAAAAAAACCACTCTAGCAAAAAGCAGGAAGTCTTGGAAAGCTCACAGGACACCATGTTCTGAGGTCAAGACCCCTTTTTTGCCACCAAGCAAATAGTAAATAATAGTGACTACTTGATAATCTCAGACCCATGGCACACTGTGTTTTCAGATTAGCGGGGACACTGATCTCAAAGATGCAAGAGTTCTTCTTCTCAATGACGTTAAGATTAAACTTATTTTTCACAGCGCTCCAAGTTTTCAGACTGCTAGATGTGACCCTTCTGGATTTAGATCTGAGAAAGGAAGTGGGGCTATTAACCCACATAAGAAAACAAGCCTTAGAGGAAGGGATGGATGGGCCCATGCTGCCATCTCGTGGTCATAGTGTGATGCCATGAAGTGGTGGAAACCCTTTCTGGTGGTAGATGTGTTTGGTGATGTCTGCTCTTTCCTTTTTCCCAGGAGTGTGATCAAGTTCACATAGATGACGTTTCCTCAGATGACAACGGTCAGGACTTAAGGTAAGCTATGCCTTTCAATCTTCCATTTGCTACAGAAATTCAGCCGCGGAGTTTTGCACACGTAATTATTTCTTCTGTTTCTTTTCGATGCATTTCGGGTGCTGCAGTACCTACAGTTTTGCAACTGATGGCTTCCATGCAGCTGCAAGTAGTGCGAACCTTTGTTTGCCAACAGGTGTGAGAGGAGGAGTGGACTGGATGAGGAAGTTGGCTTTTCGCTACAGAAGAGTAAAGGAATTATATAACACATACAAGAACAATGTCGGAGGTACGTGTGGCCGAGTCCATCCAGTATCAGCACCCTGGCTCTAGGTAGAATTCGAGCTGTAGTTTCCTGATGGAGATTGACCTATTAGAGAACAAATCAGCTAAAGGCTTGCATTGAAAAGTACCGAGCCTGAATTTTTTGCTTTCTTTGAATTCCTGGGGGAAATTGAATGCACCCTTGTGAAAGGACTTGGCTGTTCTGTGAGAAACCCCATTTTCTATCAAGATTTCCAGCAGGATATTTATTCTGCTTCATCGGCAGTACTCTGATATTATCAATGAAAATAAGACAAAGAAGGGGTGGTGAAAAGCTGAGAGCCATAATTATTGAAAGAGTTAGTGACAACATGAGGATGGGGCTGTGCGCTTGTTTCCCAATATTTTCTATCATTAAATCACATTAAATGCTTAGTGAATACCACTCAATAAATGTAAAAAGCAAGACAGAACCACAGACTATGTGAACATATGAGCCAATAGAAATTGTACACAGGGAAGACTTTTGTTTCCAAATAGATAACTGAGCCCTGCTCCAGCACCTGCTTGTATTTCCTAAATCATTCTAAGGCTTTGTACAAGACACTTTTGTAAAATAAAATCAATTTTCTAGGTAAAATCAATTGTAAATAATAGATTTACTTTTTTAAAAAAAGCTAAACAGCCCTTTGAGAGGTATGAAACATTTAGTATCTGTGTGTCCTTCCCTCATCTTACAGCATAGTATTGTTAAAATTATTTTAAAATTGAGAAGGTTGTTAATATATAGTCTTGTGGCTTGGGTGCTTAAATCAATGATGTGAGAGTTTATTTTCTTGCAGATAGCATCTTTTTACTGGAATGTAGAACAATGAGACTTTCTGGAAAGTAAATGTTTTAATTTTAAATAGTGCCTATTGTATGTGGTGTGTATTTGCTCCCATTAGCTGAAATACAATTTGAGTGAGAAACCTTCCTTTTGAATGGATGTTCATGTGATCTCATTTTATCATGAGAGCAGAGCTGCTTTGCTTTTCTCTTTTTTCTCTTCTTGTTCTTATTTTTCTTCCCCTCCCTCCTCCCTGTCTTCCCTGTTTCCTTCCTCCCTCCTTCCTCTTTTCCTTTCGTTCAGTGCTAGGGCCTCTTGCATGCTTGTCACCACTGGCGAATATCCCAACATCTCTGTGAACTAAAGTTGAACATGGCAACTTCTTCCCACCACTGCTGCTTATGCTGGGATAGTACTCCTTGGGATTTTAAACAGAGCTATCGATTACTTTTAAAACACAAAATATCAGTAAGCTCAGGCACAAGTTTGAGAAGCACTGTAGCAGCTGCAGACTGATCCTGACAATCCTTTTCCAACATGGAACTGTAATTATGAAGAGATAATACTTTTAAGTGGCACATTTGTCTTCCTGTACTGGAGGGACCCCACTGCTCCTCCAGATCCGACACATCCCAGCCTCATCAGGAGACTCAGGCCTAGAAGTTGCTGAGCCTTCCAGCTTTTGTGTTGAATTCCAGGCTCTGCAAAAGGGGAAATCCTGGGGTCTGTTTCTCGTGTGTCATATCTCTGCATGACTAGCCAAGTGTGTTTTCTAATAAGAATTCATTGAATGAATTGAGAATAGTTGACTCCAAAAGGATGAATCTATGTTGATAGAAGCCTGCATCTCTTTACTTATAACACAACCAAAATAAAAACTGTTTATTGTAAACAGAAGAGATACCAAATTCTGCATCACAGAGACAGTGTTCACTCCTGACTGCGCTTTGTATTTTGGTGTTTCAGGACTCCTTGGCCCTGCCAAGAGGGATGCGTGGCTGCAATTAAGGGCGGAGATCGAAGGCCTAACAGATTCCTGGCTAACGAATGCACTTAAGTCTTTATCAATTATTAGTACTAGGTAAGTGGGATTGTTGCCCCTCTACTTCAATTATATGGAAGATCTGAGTCCAACAACATAACAAAGCAAAACTGTTTCAATTCTTAGCAATTCACCACATCCAATGATTTTTCAATGTGTGTGTGTGTGTGTCTGTGTGTGTGTGTGATCATTGTGATCATAACCACTGATAATCCCACAGGAAAGTTATATAACATGTCATGAGAAGGAATCAGTGCTGTGATCACCAAAGGATCCAAATCACCCAAAGGATGATGACAGAATTAAAAGAGGACTTGTAAAAGGACGCGTGGCTTAGGTCTAACGGGTAGTGTGCACCATAGAAGTGCACCAGGAAAGCACAGGGAAGCTGCTGACCACCGCTAGTCTTCGCAGTGTTTCTACCAACTTGATATAGATAACAAAATTACACCAACTTCAACTTGTTTTTCAGCTTTGTTCTATGAACAGTAATTCAACAGGATACATTTGGAAAAAGGGCTGGTGGGTGAAATTAGTCTTTCTTCTTTCTTATTGTATAGTGTTATTTCTGACTTAGGTGAACCGATAAAGATGCAGTTAACCCATGTGTGTGCACCAGGCGTAAAAAGAGGTGCTGTCTGGACAGATAGCAGATACTTAAAAAGTTTGCAAGAGTGAAAGGAGAGCCTGACACTTAGGACATGAAAGTAAATTTATGTGTCAAGTCTGGCATGTGGTTCCTTCCTGGTAGCAAGATCAGAAGCGTCACCAACAACAGAAAGTCCTTGTGGTGGGGGCTTGCTTTAGCTTCCTGTGTTGATTTGGGCCGACGCGAACATTCTCTTCAGTTCTTGGTGTCACAATTCTAATGGAAATTCTGACAGACATGAAGTCTCCAGCGTCCAGTGTGTTAGTGCCTGGAATTTGATCCGTAAAAATGACACAAAGGAGAAAACTGCCAAGAATTCAGCCTGAAGAGTCAAGTTGGGAACAAATTTGTCCATTGCAACTGTTTGAAATGTTGGGCCTAAACCTAGTTAGATTTTGCTCTGTGTCTAGAAAGGTGAGGGTCGGGATAAATGTGTAAGAATCTCAGGTAGGGAAATGAATTCTATGCAAGAATTGTCTGACAGTGAAAGCTGCTTGGGCATGGGACTTCTGGCATCATGTCTGCGACTGATCAACCAGAGGTCAGGACTCCGGAACTTTGAAATTGTGTAGAGTCATGGGCATCTCTCCAAGAACTGCACCAACAGCTCATTTATGTATTTTTTATAAAAGAACTTAAAGACAACTCAAAATTCTGTGACTTTAAGAAATGATTAAATGAATAGAAAGAAAATGCCTGGGAAAAAAAACAGAACAAGCCAACAACCACTGACTGCTTAGTGACTACAAAGCTCGCTAAATTGTTCATAGAGTTTAGCACTAACACATATTTGAAATTTACACAAGACCCAAAAATGTAGGGAAAGCAAATTATTTGATGGATTATGTGTCAGAGTTCTCAGCAAAGTAGAGTTACCATCTATCTCTTTTGTTCTGTGGGTATTCACCAAAGAAGTAACTCCAGGAATAGGAAAGAAACAAAACAAAACAAAACAAAAAAACAGCCTTGAGATAGCATTATATACAGTCATGAGAAACCAAAACTCATCTAAACATTTTTTTTGAAAAATTATGTTGTACCAACTGGCAAAATAGTTTGCTTGTAGATAATATGAGGATGACAGACAAAAGAAATTGTACAGATAATATATAATTCCTACTGGGAAAGCAAATTTGCAAATAAAGATTGAAGCTATCTCTGAATATGTAATTAATATTGATACCTCTCGTTTCCTTCTTTATATTTGTCCTTTACAAATGTTCTGTAACGGAGTGTTGATAATTTTGAAAGATGAAGCAGCTACTAATATCACATTTTATTTAGTAAATGGTGAAGCTTCTTGTCAAACCGCCTCTCCACTCTTCCAAAGCCTGTGTCTTACTTCTCTTTCTCCTCATCACTGTAGAATTAAAGGACTTTGAATAGAATCTTGCTCTGACAAACACAGTGGAGCCATTAAATGTCAGAAAATGGTCTTGGGTTATGAATTGTTCTTAACAATCTGCCACTTCAGGGAGTTTCTGTTGGCTGATAGCACTGGTGGTTAAAGACTGAAAGAGGTGGTCTCCTCCAGCATTTACAAACAACAGTGGCAATTTTCAGTCTTACTGCTAGAAGTTATTTACCACTAGAAAGCAAATCTGTGCATTTCCTCCCTGTTAGGAGTAACTGTGTAAACGTCTTGGTAACGACAACACAGCTGATCCCGGCTCTCGCCAAGATCCTGCTCTACAGCCTAGGAGGTGCTTTTCCCATTGAGAACATTTACAGTGCAACGAAAATAGGTAAGGGAACTATTTGAAATGGAGTCACATCTGTGTTTGGAGTGCTTCACAACTGTATTTATATTTCTGCATGATTTTCTCTTAATTAGTTTTCCATTAACACATCCAGAAAATTTGGGAGCACCTCGAATAACAAAATCACATGTAATTCATGATGCCTGTGTATATTTTATGAAAGCTCTTAGCTGTAAAATGCTGAACTTGGTATTTAGGTAATCCTAACTTATTCTGTCCATTTTATACAGTATTCTAACTTTATTAGCTGAGTAATACATGTGCTAACCATAGTACTTAATTGTTCAATCACTATGAAATGGAATTATGTCTTTGCCTAGTCAATAATACTGGTCTAAGGTTAAAAATAAAAAATACTATTTTGGCATCATTGGGAAGCCTCAGATTAATTCTACCGGCAATCAAAAAATAATTTCAGAAACAAGTGAAAATTTTTCATAAAGAAAATTATATATTTTTTACCTGTGTACCTGGAATATACATTTCTTGCCAGTACACAGAAGGACTCAAATAACTACAATCTGCTTCCTAGGTAAAATACATCTACAGAGCCATCTTCATCTTTAAATATGGTTTGCTGAGTCTGACTTCCAGTTATCATTCAAAATATAGCTTCGTCAAGTTCTGCCATTTTGATAGAGTTAAAAGAAGACAGGATATATGTCCCATTGTCTGTGGAGGAAATGCCTGGGAATATAACTAGGTTATGCCATGTGCCCCACAGGGCAACAAAATTACCTGCTGGCACTTTGACAAGTTCAAAATCCTAAATCTCCCACCATCATACCTAGCCCTAGGTCTTATGAAGATTACAGCCATGTGGGGTGAACAGTTAGGGAGAGCCAGACTTTCTTAAAGTATATGTCACATTGTCATGCACATTCCAAATCAGACCCTAGACTCCAATCCCATACTATGCTCTGTGAAGATATATAAATTATACTTGTAGGATTGACAGATAGAATGTGATTTTTCTTTTTGACAGAACAAATGATTTTTTTATCCAGATACCTATTTCTTTTATTTAAAGGTTAATATTCTTCCCATTGACCAAATGTGTTCCGATGAACCCAAGACAGTAATTATTGTTTTTCCCTTGTCACTAGTAATTTTTGTTTTAGCATCCTGAGCTAGCAGATTAAGGAAGAAAAAAGTCAAAAGTAGTGATGGCTGCAAGAACATTCTTGGAATGGGATTCGGGAAAAGATGCCAATGTTGTAAAGATAAGGCATAAGCAAGGTCCCCACAGTCATACCTCAGGGTGCAGTCAGCGAATCTGCTGCAATCACAGCTGTGGTCAGTTGGACAGCACACTTGTTATAATTAATCCGACTATATGTGCACTCACATACTTGTTTAAAAGAGTCATTTATCAAGGTAAATCTGTTACTATTCCCTCTTTCCTTAGAGATGACTTCATTTTTCTCCAACTGACTTGCCTATCCAAAAGATAAATTAGATAAAACTGGTTCTTAGAATTAATTAAACGAATGCTGTAGAAACTTTTATTTGCCCATAAAAGGTGCTTCACTACTCTTTCAGTGGAGTTAAAAACACACTAACATTTTATCAGGGTCAAATTCTCAAGCCTACTGTCCTTCTTAGACTATGAAAAGCATTTGTTTAATGATCTCTCCTAAATGAAAAGCAATATTATTGCAATGTGTTTGCTGATTTCTAAATGCAGGGACCATAAGATCATAAGCTCACTCAAACATTGTTCAAGAGGCATTAATTTAACACTTTGTGAATCTCTAGGTTAATGAGTGCCATGGCCAGAAGAATAAGCAATGCATTGTTTTTCAGGCAAGGAAAGCTGTTTTGAGCGTATAGTGTCCAGATTTGGCACTAACATAACTTATGTCGTGATTGGAGATGGCCGAGATGAAGAGCACGCAGCTAAGCAGGTAATTTCGCTCTGAACTTTGTCTCGTTTATCTTCCAGGAAAAGAAAGTTGCTTTGAGCGAATAATGCAAAGGTTTGGCAGAAAAGTAGTGTATGTTGTAATTGGGGATGGTGTAGAAGAAGAGCAGGCAGCGAAAAAGGTAACCTGTCTCAAACAGTGTTGGTGTGGTACTTCTAGTGCAAGTCTTTTTGTTTGCATTCCTGTAGTTTGGCCCGATGGCAGCTTGACAAGTGATTGACATTTACAAATGCAAATCAATAAGAGCATGAGAGCCATTGTTGATCTGCAAATAAACCATTTGGAGTCTAGCATTTTATGCCTGGAATTTGCTAGGAAATAGAGGACAATTTATTAATATTTATTCACATGTATATAACTAAGAAATATATTCATAAACTTAGAGCATACATTTAACACACACACACATGAGTGCACATAGAGACAAGTTTTTAAAAAACTCACTAAATGTACCAGATAAAGAAATTTAACAAACTCATAGCACAGCTAGCGAGGGTGGCCCATGACTCTCAAATGCCACATGTTCCTTGTGAGTGCCTGGAGACAGATGGGTTCCTTGATAATGAATACTGAAGACAGACTTGATAGCTGAAAGGGAACTTAAGAGGCCTTAGTCAGAAAGGGTTGGAATCGCTGCATTGTTCATACTTTTTGTGCCAACTTGTTTTAGAGTCAAACTGGCAATGTCCCTTCCATCTAGAAGTTTCTCATGTATTTCAGTGAATAGTAGTTAAGTGCCAAGCAGCTGGCTTTGGGCATACTCAGAATATCTCATAGGCCCTACTGATTTAAATAAGCCTTTTTTTTAATCTGACATATATTTCTGATGAGGAATTAGGGTAGTAGTTAAATCACTAAGTGGTTGGTTCAGCATCAGAAGAGAAATGGTATGAAGTTTATTCTCCACACTAAACAACACAAACCCATGCCCTCTACTTCCTTCCCTGGAGGGCCACAAAATTTAAAACAAAACAAAAACCTATAAATGGCATTTTAGTTTATAAAGAGAATGTTATACTTCTCATATACGGACTATCTAAATCACTTTCTAATAAAACCT
Source organism: Ellobius talpinus (assembly GCA_001685095.1). Taxonomy (NCBI): domain Eukaryota; kingdom Metazoa; phylum Chordata; class Mammalia; order Rodentia; family Cricetidae; genus Ellobius; species Ellobius talpinus. Next base: position 18,865 of record LOJH01007691.1, read on the forward strand.
CCATCACAGCATAGACTCAATTTCTATTTTCTACAGAATATTTAGAACAAGTGGTTCTAATTTTTAATAAGCTTAATAAGCTCATAAACTCTAATATAGAAGAGTTTTTGAGCATAACAGAAAGATAAATGATTGATGTATCCAGTCAACTCAAACCCAGCAAATTGAAGAAAGGGAAAAGGCTCTACTTAAAAGGTTTGCAGGCATCCTCGGCAGCTGTCCCCTAGAGTCCCCATGCTTTCCCATTCTGTTACAAGAGCTGGTGACATGGAACTCCCTGAGTGTTAATTAGCAGTGGCTGTGACTCAAGACACACTGGTACCAACGACATTCTGTTTAAGGTCAGCCCTTCAGCCTCAAACAACCCAACCTGCCCCGCTGCCTGCTGCTTGAGGTATTTAAGTCGCACACAGTTGTCATCTTTTCTGGACTTTATGAAGTCTATTGTATGGGAGTTCATTGTTTTAATTGTTCATGTTGGCACTGCAATCACACATAACAAACAACAGACCCTTAGACAAATACAGGTAGTCTTCAACCTCTGTGAAATTTATTGATCTCTTGCTCAGAACTAGTAAAGCTTACTAGCCAGTAAACAATGTGTGCCTTTCAGAATCAAGATTTATCAAGTCCATGCTAGTTATTCACACTGGGCATGGTAGATTATGAAGACGCCTTCTGCTTCGCAGCTGCAGGGGCAAAAAGCTTGACTCCAAATGGATCCAAACTTTGGATAGAATGCTGTTTTCAAATGGTTGTTTAAGTGGGTGTAGTTTGGGTGATGGGTAAAGGCTGTGAATCTATTTGGAAACACAGGTGGCTGGTTGCCCTAGTGCCCAGAATGCATGCTTTTTTTTAACGTAGAAGTAATCGCATGTGCAGACATACTGAGTACTGTTTTATTGTTACAAATAGAGCTGAGCTGAAATGCGAAATGTTACCCTTCTCAAAATTCTTTGCTCTAACTGAACTAAAACATGTGTTTGTGAAATCAAAGAGGAAAAAAGGTCAAATCTTAACAATAACAATAACTGCACTCCCCTCTCGAGATGCACATGAGATGTATATTTAAATTTTAATTTTTCTGAAAGCCAAAGAAACAAGTAGAGCCAGCTTTAATAATATCTATTAATTGACCTAATCTGTGCCAAATATCATATATCTACACCTAGTCTATATAAGAATTATTGTCATGATTCTAGATCCCTATGTTGGCCTTAGTCTGGTTTTTAAATTCATAATGCATTTTAAATTGGATTAAACATATTTCAAACATTCATAACCACATGTTGTTTGTGGTTGCCATACTGAGCGGCAAAGAATTATGTAGTAATAGTGATTATAATAAACTTTCATGTTAAAATAAAGTACATTTTCATATATATATATGTGTATATATGTATATATATTTCCACAGCATATTGACTACATTCCCTTCACATTGTCCTAGAATATGTTTCAAGTTCAAACTAACAAATAATGCTATTGTTTTGTAATTTACTATAGTATATTTTTTCATTATTATTATTTCCAGTGAGGTCTCCTCTGATATTACTTCCAATCAGTCTCCTCTGTAAATCCTGAATGTCACATCTGTAGTGCATACAAATACATCTCTGGAGGCCACAAACCAGTGTGCCATCTAAGAGTTGTCTATCCACATGGGGATTCTATGCCCCCATTAAAACTAGAAGTTTAAGTCCTCTCCCTCTCAGTCTTGTACTGGTGAAATAAACCTAGCCACATACTGGCTTAAGTTATTAATTGCCCTAGACAAGTTGAATATTATCAATTCCAATGTTTATTTAGTTCTGCTCCAAATTGTTGCATAGGTAGGAATTCACTCTTTTTTTCTCTTCACATTACCAAAGGCCTCTGAGTTTAGCAAGATCATGGTCTAATTTTCTCTTATTTTTAACCAAGAAATCAACTTTTAAAAGTAGCATGCTGATAGTTTATCACTCATCCATGCAAGATTTTTATGTCATCTTGATTTCCCCAGTATTGACCTTGGTAATTCTGATTTACAGAGTAGAGATTAAACCATGTAGGAAACACAGTATTGACTGTTATACATTAAAATCCAGTTCAGATCTATTTCTCGACTCCATAGAAATTCCGCATTGGTGCTAGTTAGCAGACCTCCACTTGTGGCTCTCCCTCTATTAAAGCCCCTCCCTTGAATTCGGGTGAACACCACACCCTGGTGTGTGCTGCTGTCTCCGTGGGATGATGGTTGTGATCTGTCTCCATTCTTCGTTCCTGCCCCCTCCCTCTCTCCCCTCCCCTTGTCTTGACCACACAGCACAACATGCCCTTTTGGAGGATATCAAGCCACTCGGACCTCTTGGCTCTACATCAAGCACTGGAATTAGAGTATTTGTAACTGTATTCTCTAGCTGGGATCCATTGTTTTTTTATATTTCAAGTACACTGAATTTTTCTGTGTGATCCAATGCCGCTGGCTTCTTCACATATAAATGGTCTTAAAGGATGAAATCATACTTGGAATGAAAACTCCAGAGTGAAGAATTCAGGTTGCTGAATGGAATTAAACTTTAGTGCTGCAGAAAGGAAACTCTATGGTCTTATTATCGTTACAATACTTTCATGGTTTTTTTAAAAAAAAAAAAATCTGTGGATGTTGCTGACAGCCACCAAATGAGTCCTAACTGGAATTAACAGCTTTAGTAAAGAACTCGAGCCCTCCAGACCACAGCACCTGTTCTGCCTCTGACAAGGTGGTCGAAAACATTCCTCAAAATGGGAGCTCTTCTCACCCCTGAGGTTTGAATCTGACTTTTAGCCTACCTAGCCCAGAAAATCTGAATCTGAATGCACTCAGACTGTATGCTGACAGTCCTATCTAGACCTGTAATTTGTGTAAATTATTGATGGAAATAATTTACTGTGACTTTATTAGCAGCTGACTCTGAAAGTGGATGCAATTGTTCTTTTATTTGTCAGGGCGGGAAGAGGGCCAGGGAAATGGGAATATAATATTGTCTCTTTTTTAAGTTTGGCAAAGAGAATGTTCATACTGATGTGTTGTGCCTTAAAGACAAGTCAGCGTTTGTGTGTTACAATGTAACTTTGGTTAAAGTCTCTGTAGATAATGAAAGACAAAATAAACAAACAAACAAAGATAAAACCAAAAAACAAATAAACAAAAAGCTTTGTAATAATCATTGACATGACCAAATTTAAAATTCAGACTGTCAGTTTAATATTGAATCATCAACAAACTGAGGATTTGTTAGAATGAGAAACCAACAGTAATAATACAAGAAGGCTTGCATCTTATTTGGGTTCTGAATGGTTCCAGTAATAGGTAAGAGTCAATTATCTCAACATCAATAAGCAAAAGGTTTGGAAAACAGTGAATCCTTTATTTCTAAAGTGAAATATATGTTGATGTCTCAACTATCCTTTCATACAGTTTTCTGGAAGAAAACTAAGAGCCATATTCATGTCAATTTACCCAATTTTAATTTAAGATTCTGGACGTGTGTAAATTGCTTAGAGGAAGATATTATGGTGCAAATCTTAAGTAAATATCCTTTAAGTCATTTTTGTAATATGCTATGGCTATATCTTAACATGCACATTGAGTGGACATGACAGAATACGTTTGTCTTCCGTGCCATTGCAAAAGCGAGTACCCTCAGTCATAGAGGGTGGTTATATCAGATAGCTCCCAAGGGAAAGAACACTGAGTCTATGAAATTTTTATAGAATATCATCATTAATTCATTATCAGACAAGCTAGATCTTGACAACATCACCAGATCTCAACAGCAAAGGGGATAAGCTCTCCTTGGAGCACATTAGTCCGAGGCCTTCCCATTTACAGACAGGAATACATTGGTTTCCTCTTAGTATGCTTGCTGAACAAGGCCTGCATTCATTGCCGGGAGAGCCTACCATCATTGCATCTGCATGTCTTTTTGTTTTGCTGGTGTGTAGCCCGTGTTGGTGACATGATACAGATTCTCTCATTGGCTGTGACATGGTTGGCCTTGTGGAAATTCATGACTTCAAGAAATAAAATATGCTAGTGGTATAAACACCTGAAGCTCTGTGCTCTGAACGGCATCAGATGGACCCTAGAGTCCAGCTGCTAGTGCCCCTCGTCTGAGGCTAGTTCATGACAGCTCATCACCTGAGACTTCTGCAACTTAAATAAGACAAATGCTTTGCTCAAACATCGCAATGAATACTCTGAAGGGAGAGCTATCTTTCTTTAGGGAATGATAAGGCCATGTTTGGGGTAGAAAGATAATGAGATAATTCTGCAGAAGATAGGGACTCCTTACATAATCCTCACAGTTTAAATGTGGCTTTTGGCTACCCTTTCCCATAATACTATAGTGGCTAATTATGATTGGAATATTTTAATCCTAATAATATTAACAGTAAATTTTACACTTCTGCTGGTCCTCAGCTTGAAAATGGTTAAAAGGTTAAAGACTATTCTTTTTTTATTACCAGTACTCATTTGTGAACTTAAACATTAAATATTTATTACTATGATAAAATGAAGTTAGTTTGGCACACAGCCAGTTTCTCTCAGGGCTAGACTTGTGGCCCTGCATCCAAAGTTTTAATTCTTTTTAGAAACTGATGAACAAGGCTTCTAGCACTGCTCCACTTGAGAGCCAGAGAGACTCCCCCTTTCCAAGGACTCCCAAGGGCTGGCTGCTGGCATACTTCTTCCTCCCTCGCCCCCCAGAGTATCTGTCCAGAGGAGACAGCCAGGGCAACACCTGAAAGTGAGCTTGACAGGGAAACAGCACAGCAGTGAGTGGTGGCAGCCAGAAAGCCAGGGGCCCAGCCTGGTCATGTGACTTTGAGCAGGCTCAGACTACAACTCTTACCTTCCCACCTTAGGACAGGAAAATCCTCTTTCTTTCTCAAAAAGGAAAAAAAAGAAAAGAAAAGAAAAGAAAAACATAACCTCAGACACCCAACAATAAAGAAAGCAGCCCCACGGGCAGTTCCTACATTCTGTTTTTGTGTAGAATACTGTGCCTTGTTGTAAAAGAGTTTGAAAACTTTTCTCCAACTCAGGTGGGGTTTGGGCTATTACACATTCAAACTTGGTATGATATTAGAAAAACAAGAACTGCCTTATATTGCACCTTAAAAATATCAAGACCCTATCACTTGAGTAATAAAATAGGTGGCCTGACTATAATATTATAGCACACATCTAAAACGATTAAACCCGAAGAAATGTGTTAACCCAATTCAGAGGTTAAAAAAAATAAGGTTTTAAGATTGTATGGTCTGTGCACAAAAATAGATACTAACTGTCTGGTGAGCTAAGATCAAAATAGCTTCAGCAGCATGCCCTACTGTGAAGTTTTAATGAAGCCTACTTGTTTGTGAATATGGCATTTTCTTTTCAACACAAACATAAGCACCATGAGCCAAAGTTGCATTTTGACTCCCGATTATGGTGGTGTTGTAGGGATCTCACAGTCGAAATCAAGGGTTTCTGTTATGTATTAGTAAAGTTATAGATTATTGGGGCCTACATAATTTAAAGAAATGTAAATTAATATTAAAAGCTGTAAAAATGTGTACATCTTTACTATTTCCCAATAAATACCTGTGCAACTGTTTTCCTTTTCTTCATGATTCAATTTTGTAGAGTTTTAATGCGCATGTATTGCATGCTTCTAAGTCAGATGGAATTCATATTTAAGTCTCATAATGTAGTGTTCCTTTTTTATGCCTGTTTTGAAGGCAAAATGAATTATAATACAGTAAATGATGCTACTGAATGTGTGAAAGCGGCTGGTTTGTGAAGACGTGAGTTGTGCACAGGAATCGTCAGTCGTTCAAGTACAATCACAATACAGCCACAAGTGTTTTTAACAATATGGTATTGTCTCTTCGAATTTGTATACATTTATGATATGTTTATTTGTATGTCTGAATGTGCATGGGTGTGCACATGCCACGTCCCGCATATACATGTAGAGGTCAGACGACAATGTATGGGAGCCTGCTTCACAATGTGAGTTTGAACTCAGATAGTCAGGTTATCCCTTGGCTTGCTTTGCCATCTTGCCAGTCCATAATAGAATATTTAGAGATTTATATGATCATGGCTATAACTGTTATAACCTATGGATCTTTGTTATCAGTATCTTCCAAGAGAACAAAGAAGTATTTTCATGAAATGAATTTATCAGCTTGTTATCACATGTATGATATTAATTTCTTCACAAGGGCATTGTTAACACGAAGATCAAAGACAAATTTCAGAACCACTTTTTACCCATTTACAACTTGATTTTTTTAGCCTCCAAATTAACAAAATTTAGAGGAAATTATGTAAGCATACTCTAGCAAACCGTATGCTGTACCAAAGACCATTAAGGCCTACAGAATACAATAGGTATGCTTAAAATTAATTGACCAGATGGGTCTCTTTCTGTTCCCTCACATCTAATTATCACTGAAAAGTGATTTTTTTCAGAGAAATGTTAAATTTTCCTTCCCCCGGCTCCAAACAAGTATGTCTCCTTTGCCTATTTCGTCTACCTGCTTAGACGTAAGAGCTCAAATGAGCGTACCCAAACCTGAGCCTGTGTTTCTACCCCAGCCACATCACACCTCTCCACCATCACCACCCAGGTCATTACTCCAGCATTTCCCAGTTGCATCATGATTGCCTTCCAGTTGAGTACCCTGCTTGGGCCTCACAGCCCTTCAGTACCTGTCATTCCAGCAGGACAATCCTTTAAATCAGAACAAGCTCCTCCGCTCCAGGAAGTGTTCAGCCACTGCCTCCCGACTGTTCAACATAAGCACTACTGTATTTAAGGGCTTATGAAGCCTACATGGATTATGCAGTGATGTAAGTAGTTCATCTCGTGCTCTACCCTCCTCTGGCTAGCTTCTTCCTGCTGAATATCTTTAATCTTGCCACACACTGGCTACCAGCTTCCGTGGAGACTTGTCTCCAGCATTTTTCCTTCTTCAGTTCTCCACCCAGACATCCTCACTGCTTATGCCCTAAGACTCTTTCAGCTCTTTCCCCAGTACTGTCATGGGAATAACAAGGTTCTAATCTCTAAACTTAAATGGGTCTCCACTTTTTTGTATTAGATAATATTAATCCTTTGCTTTATTTAGTGTAATATGTAATTTATTCACCTTTAATATGGTGTCACTTGATCTTTACAAGTGTGCTCTGCAAAGTGACGGATTTTTCTTTGTTTTACTCATTTCTGCAAAACAAGCATCTATGAAAATTACTGGAACACAGTGGAAGCTATGGCACATAGTAGGCCTATGATCTATGGCACATAGTAAGAATTTAAGACGTGTTTGTGGAGTGGGTGGCTAAATCACAGGACAACATGTACAACCATCCTGTAAAATGAGCATGACTTCCAATGACACAAGATCTGAAGGGGGGGGAAGAGTACATGCAGGTAAGTTGGATGAGACCAATGCAAGGGTTTACTGCATTTGGGGATGTAATGTAATGTAATGATATATGAAAACAACAAGCAACAATAGATATAAGCAATAATACGTTTCAATAATATATTTGAAAATCTGTCGTATATGAACTGAGAATGACCTGCTGGATTAAGAACAATCTTCTAATGGTTCATAAGTTGCTTCCTTAGTTTTCTCATTCTGTTTTTGGTTGAGGGTGTGTGTTCACTTGCTTGTGACATGGGAAGACCCTGTCATCCAGATTAGCCTACAACTCACTTTGTGTTTCAGGTTGGCCTAAAACTTATGGGAATCCTCCAGTCTCAGCCCCCTAAGTACTGGGATTATTGGTGGAAGCCACTGCATTAACTTAAAAATGTATTAACTTTAAAATGGTAACTTTCAAATCACTGTGCTTGGTTGGATTAGCATACTTCAAGAAGCAAAATCCTGCATAAAACACACCTCTCTACAAGTTCCATGGCTCATGATTCTGAATCCTGGCAGTAACACAAGTTTTAAAAAAGCTTTTTATGTGTATAAAATCTATTTTGATTGTATCCACCATACTTCAGCTGCCCCAGAATGGCTGCAACATGCCCCCTATCAACTTCTTGTCCTCTTCTAGTGTGTGTGTGTGTGTGTGTGTGTGTGTGTGTGTGTGTGTAAAATACACTAAGTACCATTAGTCCTGCCCATCTGTGCATGGCTATGGGAGCATCTACTGGAGCAATGCAACCTTACAGAGTCCACAATCCTGAAGAAAACTGACTCTCCCTCTCCCAGAATCTATCAACTGCCAACAGGATGCCAGTCAAGGGTGGGGCCTCATGAGCATCTCCCCCACCCAGAGTGAAAATTTGACTAGCTTGATCTTATGTGAGTCTTATACTCCTGTGAGTTTGTGATAACACTGGTCACCCCACATCCTTTTCCAGAGCTACCCCACATCTCTGGCTCTTTTTAACCCCTCTTCCATAACATTCCTTGGGCAGTGGTGTGTGGGATAGAGAAGTCAGATTTAGGGCTGGACATTCACAGCCACTTATTCTCAACACTTGGACCAGTTATGAGGCTTTGCATTAGCTGTTATCCAAGGGAAAAGAAACATCTCTGACCGCGGTTGGTTGAGAGCAGCACAGATCAACAGGTATAAACATAAATACATTTACAGCAATTTGATAACAGGACAATTGGGCAAGAGACAATATTAAGTCTCCCCACCCCGAGGCCTATGTCCTCCCTTGCCATGGACTACAAAAGACTTTGATCAGCTATGTTTCTCACTGGCTATCAGAACCCTAGTGTCTTTGTCATATGGCTTTGATTTTTATTTCTGGCAGTTGCTCACTAATATTAATTTATTTCTCCAGTAAAACGTCAATAAATATGTGAAATGGTATACTGTGGAAGTGGAGAAATCGCCAACTAACGCTGTCTCTATAGGCTCATGGCAGAAAGTCCTCGGGGCCTGGGGCTTTGAAGCCCTACACAGTTTCCTGGGAGACTTAAGGCAGTGAGTAGGCCAGGGGTATAATGGGAAGCATAAAGTACGTGGAGAATTGCTTTATAGATATGACTAGCCAACCTTTAAAGGGAAACTTCCTAGAGAAAATGGTTCCCACAGTGAGTCTTCAAGGACAAAATGAAGGGCGGGGTATGTGATTGGAAGCATCTAGACAAAGTAAAAAAAATCATGAAAGAGAGGAAGATGAGGAAAGAAAGAAGAGGGTGTTTGTATTGGAGAATTAGAAAGAATCCCTCTTACAGGAACACTGAATGAGGGGGAATAGTAAGAAATGGGACTTGGATACAAAGAAAGCTAGAGGGGGAGGATTTTCAATATAGAGCTTATTTTATCCTGGATGAGAAGGTATTGAGTGAGAGATCCAGGGGTGTGTGTGTCCTGATTCGAATTTCACAACAGTTTTTCTGGTCATACTATAAAGATTGTGGGACCTAAGAGGATAGCCCAGAACCCCAAAGATTATTGATTCCTGGATAATATGATGGCCACAAATGAGAAAAGAAGGAAATGGATTCAAGGAAATTAAGATGTTAAGATTAATTGAGGCCTGGCAGCCATAGTTGCTTCTCCTCCTGTCCTCAGGCATAGACACCCTGACCTCTGGATTTCTGCCTAGGCAATTTGGTAGATGGCAACATAGCTTCCAAGTGATCAGAAACACAAAAGAAAACAAGATTCTGGTTGCGGTTTTTATTAGGGCTGACTGCTCACCTCTGATTGGAGATGTCTGGTGTCGAGAAGTGTTGGTGTGGAGGAAGCCAATGCTTTGCAAAGCAGTATTGTTCAATGAGTTGAATCTGCAACAATTTCCTGATTGTTTGTTAAATGCTTTGCCATATCATGGCTAAATCACTCTGAACACAATAAGTAAAATCTGAAATAATTTCATGAACTCGTGTCAATTATTTGAAAAAACATTGCTTGGAGAGTAAAGGCTGTGGCCAAACCTGACATCCTGAGTTCAATCCTCAGGACCCACATGGTAGGGAAAAAATGACTGTCACAAGTTGTCCCCTGACCTCCACAGTTTTGCCATGGCATAAGCATAAAAACACAAACACACACAAAAATATTTAAAAAACATCTGTTATTTGTATAAACTTGGGTCTTCATGGTAGAAAGTCTAGGAACTAGGAATGATACCAGCAATGGTTTTGTGTGTGTGTGTGTGTGTGTGTGTGTGTGTGTGTGTGTGTGTGTGT
>LOJH01007692.1:0-30618 GCA_001685095.1 Ellobius talpinus
AAAGCTACAGAGAAACCCTGTCTCGAAAAACCAAAATAAATAAATAAAAATAAATAAATAAAACGTGGGATGGAAGCTAGTTGGCCACATTTCTTTGCTGGGCAGAGTATCATGGTACTCTAGATGTCCTTCCATAATGCCTACAGCACAACACACCGCAGTCCCCCACTAGAAAGAACTATAGGTTTCCAGTGAATTAGCCGTGACCACATGTGTGAAAGCTGATAGAACCCCCCATGCCAGCTGTGCCCCTCAAATACTACCAACTTCTGAGTTTTTATAGATTGCTGAGTAGAACTCTTCACCACAGGAAAAAACAAGGGCAACACGGATGGAAAAAGTTTACGACAAGATTGAAACTGTTCCTGCTGGACAGCAAATAAAAGGACCCTGAGGGACAGGCAAGCTAAAAATCCAAGGCACAGGGAAGCTGCAGACGCCAAGAAATCATACTCTAGCCAAAGAGGGAGCCATAGCGGCTGGGTATTAGCTAACACAGAAAGAGGGAAAAGTCTTACAAATAGTGTGGGGTCACTTTTCAGGAATACAAGCCTCGCCACACGGAGAGCTGGATAGTGGGGAGACTGCCTGTGTTCTCGGTACCAGGAATTAGTACCTAAAACCCCTAGGAAAAGGTAAAAATGGCACGGAGCAGCCTGAAGTCCTCTCACCTGCCCTGGGAAGGATTCAGAGTAAAACCTGAAGCCCCCGTGATATCAGTATAAGGACTGATAATTGCTTCCTGTCCTCCTCAGTTAGGTATCAGGGCCCTTAAGGAGGGCTCCCCATGTGATCCAAGGAAGGAATCTAGAACTGGGGCCTACAGGTCAAACTCTTCCTTTGTCATGTCTCCACCCATGCAGACAGGAAGCCAGTTCCCAGTGTCCAGTGTGGTCATGCATCACTGGGCACTCCTTTAGGTCAGCTCTGCTTATCGCCTTCTAACTTATCCCGGCTGCCCCGTGGTCTTGCTCAGCCCTCCACTCTTTACAATGCAGCAGCTCTATTCCTCTCTGTTATCTTCAGCTGATAGCTGGGCCAGCTAAGCGGAGCAACCCCAAACATTCAATGCCCGCTCAGTGAAGGCAGTTATGGAAAACAGCCGCCTAACCACAGGACTGAATGTTTTGTCAATAAATACACCGTGGCATCATGAATCAGTTTGGGGCCCTCGAGTTGGCTCGATGGGTAAAAACACTTGGCTCTTAAGTCTGATGGCCTGAGTTCAACCTGCTGAACTCATAATCATCACAAAGATGTGGTGGTTTGAATCTGTAATGACAGGGCTCCCACAGAGACAGGAGAAACCCCCCCGAATCTTCCAGACTAGCTAGCCTGGAGTTTGCTGAGTGGCAGAAATCACGGAGTGGGGAGAACCGATTCCTGTGAATTATCTTCTGATACAGACATGCACGCGCCCGTACGCACGCGCACCCCCCCCCACAAAATAAGTCTGGTAAAGCCTGCCTGAAGTGAGATGAATGGTTTTTCACTGGAGAAGAGGCTCTAGAGCCATTCTGGGATGGTGGGACAGCATAAACAAGAGAATGAAGGCCTGCAGGTCCTCTGCATTTCAAGGGGCAGCCAGAACATGGCAGAGGTGATGGGAGAAGAAAGATGTACTGATGGAGGCTCTTCAGAGCCTTTACTCAAGGAAGGGATAATCTTGGTTGCTCTACAAAAGAGCAACAAGAAAGAGAAGGTATTTTGGTGCCGCAAGCCTTTCAGAGAACACAGACAAGGTTTAGTCTTTATTGACAGATACCTTTTCTTTAAGAAGGCCTTTTTGTTCATCAGCAGCCAGCAAGGTCCCAATAGTACTTGGTACCAAAATAAATAATCATTTTTCCAGTGTCAGAAATGAATACTTACGAGCCAACTTTCCCCCATCAAACCTTGTCCACCTAGGTCTTTCACAGAACCCAGGCTTCATTGCTCTCTGTGTCTTTGGGAAATTGCTTGGAATCCTGTCTTGTTAGGGTTTCTACAGCTGAGATGAAACACCAAGACTGAATCAACTTGGAGAGTAAAGGGTTTATTTTTCCATATCACTATTCATTATCAAAAGAGGTCAGGACAGGAACTCAAACATGGCAGGAATCTGAAGGCAGGAAATGATGTAGAGACCAGGGAGGGGTGTTGCTTACTGGCTTGCTTCTCATGGTTTGCCTAGCCTGCTTTCTTACAGAACTCAGGACCACCTGTTCAGGGATAGCACCATCCACAATGGGCTGGACCCTCCCCATCAATCACTAAGGGAATGCCCTACAGGCCTACCTAAAAACTGATCCGATGGAGGTATTTTCTTAGTTGAGATTCCTCCTCTCGAATGACTTTAGCTGTGACAAGGTGACATAAAACTATCTAATAGGACAATTACTGAGATTCAGGTTTTGGTATATGGATGTGTGTTGTGTGAATGTGCCTGTGGATGTGGATGCCAATGTACACATGTGGAGGTCAGAGGTCAATCCTGGGCATCAGGCCTTGCTTTCCCCGGTTTGAGAGCTGGTTTCTTTGTGGCTTGCAGCTTCGTACACCAGGTTACCAGGCCCACTAACTTTCCGGCTGTGGTTTCCACCTCAAATCTCATGCGGGAGTGCTTAGATTACACATGCGCACTACCACATCTGGCTTTACGTGGGTTCCAGGGAATCAAACTCAGGTTCTCATGCTTAACACGGCCAGCCCTCGGGGAATGTCTCCTTAGCCTAAGGTTTAGATTTTATCTCAGTTTAAAATACATATGTCTATAATCTTTATGCAAAAATGCTGGTCCAGATATACTTTGGGACTCAGAAGTTCTCTAATTTTAGAAAGGTAGCATATTACAGAGTCTGCATACCTAAGCCCTGGCATGGTTTGCAGCAGCATGCTATGCTCAGACTGGCTACTGTTTCCATAGGGAAACCTGAGTGTTCATCTAAGGTCCAGCGAGTGCTGACCTGAAACTGTCTTGAGTTGATTCAGGTAGGGTTCTGATACCAAGACAGTTACGACAAATCAGTCATCTTAGAGGCATGCTGCACGTGGGAAATGTGGGTGGGGCATTATGGAATCTTATAGGATTTCCCAGGAAGAGGAAGAATAAGGCGGTCAGTCTGTACCAGGTACACCAAGTGACAGCTGGCGCTGCAGGACACCCCTAGCAGAGAATCCAGCAGGCTATCTGCTTCTGCTTATATTTTCGCAGTTTTTCCTCACTGACCATCAGCTGCATGAAACAACTCTTCAGTGACTCAGTGGCTCTAAAATACAATTCAATTCGAATTTTTTCACTCTTTTTGAAAACCAGTGCTTTCCCCTTCCTCTTTAGCAAGTAAGATGCTATCTTAGCCAGGGTTTCTAGTGCTGTGATGAAACACCATGACCAAAAGCAACTTGGAGAGGAAAGGGCTTATTTCCTTTCTGCATTACCATCCATTATCAAAGGAAGTCAGGCAGGGGCTTAAACTGGGCAGGGACTTGGAGGCAGGAACTGAAGCAGAACCCAGAGAGGTTTACTGGTTTGCTTCTCATGACTTGATCCATCTGCTTTCTTATAGCACCCAAGATCACCATCCCAGGGGTGGCACCACCCACAACAGGCTGGGCCCTTCCACATTAATTACTAATTAAGAAAAGGCCCTGTGGGTTTGCCTACAGCCAGATCTGATAGAGACATTTTTTTTAATATGGGCTTCCTCCTCACAGATGATTCTAGCTTGTGTCAAGTTGACATAAAGCTGGCTAGCACAGACACTAACTCCTTCAGCTCCTCCATCTGGTCTCAAGCCACTGTGACATGTCCTTCCTCTTCCCACTCTTTCTCTCGTGCTGTGGAAGCCAGTACTTTACATAATGCTAGACAAGTGTTCTACCATGGAGTCCCTGCCGTTCATTCACCTTTATTTACTCCGTGATCACATGGACCTGCTGGGCTTCCTGGATGAGGACCCTATTTTCCTGCATCCTTAAGGCCTGTGCTTCACCTGTCTGGGGTGTCTTTGCCAGATATCCATCCTTCAAATAATACTCATTTCTTTTACATCTTGCTCAGAAACTCCCATGAGGCTGTTACCACTTCCCCTCAAAACCTCTCCTCAGACCTCTTCTGGCAATCGCTCTTAGTCTTGGATGTGTCCTGGAATGCCCTGGGGACCCCTGATCATGTCCCCACTGACCAGAATCTCTGTGCGCCCACAGTGCTTTTGGTACGGCCATCTCAGCCTCTCACCCACCAACACACCTGGACGCAGAGTTGCCCCTCTCTTCCCGTCTTACGTCTTACTCTTTATCACCACTTCCTGTGTCCTATGGCAATCGCTCCAGTGGATACTTTGCTTTGCCTGGATTCCCTGAGCTCATTCATAGGGGGTAGAGGAGGACACTCGTCCCGGAGCCCACAGGTTCTGTGATGCGTGACTCCAAGTGTTCAATAAATATTTACCAGAGCAACTCTGAACGTAATGAATGAGCAGATTTCAGATAGTGGCCCAGAGGGGAATCTCATTTCAAAAAGGGCTTTCTCAGAGAACTGCCAATTAATTTCTTGCCAACAATGCATCTAAATTGCTCTTCTAATCATGGTACTCCCCTTATTAAAATCCTTCAGTAGTCCCCCATGGCCTGATGCTAACATACACGTCTTAGCTACACACACAAGGCCCTGTCTGCTGAATTTTGCCATCACCCCATCTTCTTTCCTGGGACTTCCTACTCCATTAGACTCAGCCCTGCCCTGCCCCCCTTGGGAAAACCGAGTTGCCTCTGTCCATTTGTTCACGCCACTCCCTCTACCGGAGTGCCCTCTCCTATTTATATCCTGTGCTCATATCCATCATTTGAGACAAGGCCAAGGTGTCAGTCCCCAGCAGAGTCAGCTCTGATCCCCTCAGCCTGTGCTTGCCCCTGTTTCCAGACAATGCAGGTCCTTTTAACTATGCATTTATGTATGTGGGGACTGAGAACAATCAGGCTTCAGTCTAGACAGAAGTAAAGGGTGCTCTGGATTCCCGTTATGTGACATCTGTTTATGTGACTGCCTTTCCAGGTGTGCATGGCAACATGCCTCTGCTGCATGTTTCTGTAGCTCCACCAACAGACTGCTGAGCTTACCTCTGAAGAGGGCTGAACCAAGGATCAGTGCTTTCTGAAGTTCCTTCTGGTCACCAACGAAACCCTGGTCTGAATTCAGCAACGACCTGAAGCCTGTGGTGTTTGGAAAGAACCCTGCTGTGCCCACCTTCTTTTCCTCAACGACATGGTAGCCCATTTTCCCTGAGCATACAACAGTCATGAAACTAAGCCGCCTCCCTACCCCCATTTTCTTGTGGAAGAGGCCACATAGTGGGACAGTACCCCTACAGTACCCCAAGGACACTGCTAGGACAGAGTAGTAAGCGGACAGGCAGGACGAGACAAACCTGACTGGGTTTGAGTAACAAGTGACTTCCCAGAGAAAAGGAAGCATAAAGAACAAATAGGAGGGTGACTGCCCTTAGAAGGAAAGTACAAGCCTGTTTACAAGTACGGAGCAAGGAGACACAGCTTTAAAAGGCCTGGGGCCTAGAGAGCCTAGCAGGCAGCGATTCTTGGTCTGGAAGGATATTGTACTTGAAGAGAGAAAAAGGGGCTGGGCATATCCCAGCCACAAAACAAACCTGCGGCACATTTTCATATTCATAGTTCAAAACGCCTTCAGAGAGGATACTGGGAAATATAACAGAGAGTGATATTGTTTCTGTGTGTAGGCCCCAAGTCCACAATGGTTGTCTTCCTCGACCCCTCTGTACTTTATTACTCAGGGTCTCCTCGGACCCAGAGCTTACCCCAGGCTTGTTTTTACTGCTGGTTTGGTAACAGGCAGGCATCAAGCCTGCCTGCTTTTCTGTGGGTTCTGGGTAATCTAAACTCCAGACTTTACAGCCATGTGGCAAGCGTTTTACCCACAGGGCCATCTCCCAAGACTGATATTTTAGAGCCAACAGATTCCCCCTTTCAAGGCACAGGCCTGTAGAGCAACCAGAGCAGAATGACCAGCAAAGCAAACCACCACTCACCGGAGGCACAAGATTTACAGAGCCCTTTAGGAAATAGCTGAGCAGTGGTGCTTGGCATTGCTTCCAGGTATCAAAATGTTGCTGAGCAGGAGCTCTGTGTTGGTGCTGAGGGTCTCTAAGGAAAAAGATCGACCATATGCCTCTGAGGTCAATTTCCAATCGAAGCCCCAAGCAAAGCAGCCTAGGTTTTAATTATATCAGCAGACGGGAAGATCAGGGCCTCAAGGCAGAATCTGCAATCCGTGTAGATGTGCTGACCTGCCAACTGTCCCACTACCACCCATTCTTCATTACCTGTCCCATACTTGTTTGGTACTGGAGCTTGGGGCAAGAATGGGAGTTTCTGGGCCGACAGGATACCTTGGGTAAAAGTTCTTGCTAGATCCTCAGCATCCACAGTGGAAGGAATCAAATCCCTCCTGAGAGTTGCCCTCTGCCATGTGGGTACCTCCATACCCTGACACACAATGTAGGAGGAGGGAGAGGAGGAGCAAGAGGGGGAGGAGATTGAGGCTTCAGCAGAAGTGGTTGGCTGGGAAGCTGGGAAGTGGACCACAGAGCCTTTTTATTTAAGAGGGCTCCCTGGATCCCCAGCTGTCCTCCCCTACTCCTCTCCACACAGAACAGCCAGTCACTGTCCATCTGGGTTATGACAGTTTTACGTGACGTGTAATTCACCAACCACCTAAAGGAGAAGGGTGAAACAGCTTCCCGGAGTCACCTTACTGCTTTAACCCTCCACTATGTGATGCAAATGCCTCAGCCGGTGGGGCCCTTTAAATTTCTTAGATTTGTTTTGTATATCAGAATCCCAGCCAAATAAAGAAACTTGGAAAAAAATCAAATCACATTTGCTTAGGGATGTTAGGTATGTTTTAGGGAAGGAACAAATTAGGTCCTCCCAGGTTTTCTGTCTGTTACATCTCCGTTCTGCAGTAATTTCAGAAAACTTGTTTTTAAGATATGAAGTACCAATTGCCTGTGTCCTCCTGATCATCATATCTCTCCTTCCTCCTCCCCTCCTCCCTCTCTTCCCCCATCCCCCTCCTCCACCTCCACTGTTGATACTGGTGTGTAAACTGCTGTGGACTCGGGAGGTAGAAGGGCTGTGTTTGGGCAACCTTCAGTTGAATCTTTGTCACTCCAGTTCCCACCAGTAAAGTGATATCAGTAAAAGAGTTCAACAGCCAATTAACTGAGATAAACCATGGTCAGTGTTCATCACGGTGCCTGGCACTGACTTTGACGCCGGGGACGACTAACTGACCCTCACTGGTCTTGTCAGTGTGCACTGTTTTTAAGGGAAAGTTTCTATTTAACAATAAAGTCTTCTAGAGTTTGCATGCGTGCCCCCAAACTTCATGTGTCAAAAACTTCATTACTAAATTTATATAGTAATGGAATTTGAAGGTGGGCCTTGAGGAAGTCACTTGGATAGATTGGGTTGGATGAAGTCATGAGGGTGTGGCCTCCTGGACCATATCAGCAGCTTGTAAAATGAGGATGAGAGACCCAAGCACTCATGCTCTAACTTGCTGTCATAATACGATAAAAAGGCCTTTGTCCATACTGGCATGAGACCAGTGCCATGGTCTTAGATTCCCTGCTTCCAGAACTTGAGGAATCATTTTCTCTTCTTAATAAATTACTCCGTTTCAGGTAGCTTGCTTTAGCCACATCACAGTGATCAGCAGAGATCTGAGTCCAAAATGCCACATCCTTTCCCTATCTCACGGGCCCTTTCTCAACATTATCTTGTTTACTCTGAATCCAAAGTTGTCATGGAGAAGCAATCAACTCCGTTTTACAAAAGGGGAAACTAGAGCAGGAGGTCAGGACACTTTGCCCAAGACGGAAGAGCTAATTAATGGCAGACATCCTCAGCACCATCTCCCAGTTTCTCACTACTCACTAGAACAGCTTCGGGTTTGGCGGTCAATAGACAAGAAATGCAACCATTGGGTATTTGAAAGCCCTTCATCAGGAGCAAGATTTTTCAGCTAACAGGAACTAGTGCTTGACAGTCCGTGCGGTGTCCATGGACTTTCTGCTAAGACACCCAGTCAGCTTCAGGATATTCTTCACTTGACAAGCAGCCGAGTCAGAGTCCCATGAGAGAGGCTCACAACATTATCAGTGTGGTGGTTTGAACGGGAATGGCCCCCTTGGGCTCACAGATTTGAATGCTTGGTCACAAGGGAGTGGCACTATTAAAAGGTGCGGCCTTGTTAGAAGTGTGTCACTGAGGGTGGGCTTTGACACAGCCAGGCCCAGTGTCACTTTCTCTTCCTGCTGCCTGCCGATCCAGATGTAGAACTCTCGGCTCCTTCTCCAGCATCACGTCTGCCTATGTACCACCATGCTTTCTGCCACGATAATCATGGACTAAACCTCTGAGCCTGTCATCCACCCCTAATTAACTGCTCTCCCTTATACCAGCTGCTGTGGTCCCGGCATCTCTTCACAGCAATAGAAACCCTAACTGAAACCAATCAGTGACATACCAGTCCCTGGTGAACACTCCTAGCACCAACTCACAAGGTCCTTCACCTTTGGAGGTAGACAACTATGGTGGGACCAACTCCATCTTCCATCCAGACATTTCCCAGGAAAGATGCATCCCTGGCCCTTTGGAGGCCAGTGTGCAGTGATGGCTTTAAAGAGAAACTACACAGTGGCCACTGGCCTCCACCGAATGTGTGTGTTCCAATAGTTACTATGTATCTCACTTACCTGGCAAGCCTCCCAAAGCGAGAGGTGGTGAATGCCCTGTGCTCTTGAGAGCCCCACGCCTCCTTCAGCCATGTGTTTACTGTCCTGTTCTCACCTTCCTGCCTAAGCTGAGAGTCACTGTTGATAACAGAAGCAAGGCTAAGAGCATGGGTTTGAGGGTTGAAATGCCTTAGGTTGGCATCTTGACCTGTGTCAACTTAACACAGCCGTTTCAGTTCTTTTTTTTCCTTGTTTTCTGACTCATGGAATGGGGAACCAACCACTCCCATCATGGGCAATAATGTTGGCCTGGAGCCTGGCACAAAGGAGGCCCCTAGGCAATGATGTTGGGGTAAGACAGTCGCAATGTGGCAAAGGAGGGCTGCTGGTGATGATGGTGATGATGGTGATGATGGTGATGTTGATAACCCATGATTATGATGGCAATGCTGGCAGGGTGACCATCTGTGGCAAACAGCACATGCCGAAGTTAATCAGCCTGGTACGTTCAGGTGGGAAGATCATTTACCCGACAGGTGGCATTTTACTTCCCAGTTATAATGATGCTTCAGTCTTGGCCCCTCCTGTACCACACCTACCATAGCCACTCCTCCTCCTCCTCAGTTTTAAATGTTCTAGTAATAATATTTACTTATTGTATTTGCATTGAACAATATAAAATAAATTTTACTTTGTCTCTAAAGCAACTGTTACCCTAGGCAGAAGAACTCACAAGACCACCGAAGTAATAAAAGAGAAAATGAGGACAAGTCAACAATCACTGCAGAGCAAAACATAAATGACCACATGTTTCCTCTCGGTCTCCCTGGCGCGAGGCACTCATGCTCGTCTGGGTTCTTAACATTTTGCTAGCAAAATGCTGTACAGTATTAACATACCACGATATATGAATCAAGAAACCATTTTGAAGTCAAATTTCAGTACAACAGTTCTCGAGGGCACTGCAACAATCCATACAATCTAGATTTTAAAGGTAATAACACTTAGCTTCTTATGAGATGTGCTTAAAAATTAATGTACTAACAATTAAAAATGAATTAGGACCTGTAGGGAAAAGGAAAGTAAAGTTTATTGATGGCTTCTTAAAAATATATAGGAATTACATTGTAATAGCTTTCAAAAGTATTTTTAATTTTATTTTTATGAGTGGTGTGTGTATTTGCATGTGTACATGTGTGCTTACACATGTGCATGAAGATGTCCATGGAGACTAGAAAAGGGTTGTAGATCTCTTGGGACTAAAGTTATAGGTGGTTGTGAGCCACCATGTCAGTGCTGGGAATTGAACTTCAGTCCGCTGCAAGAGCATCAAATGGTCTTAGGTGTTGGGTCACCTCTCCAGCCCCTCTGACCTATTCCAGATCAGAAGTTTTTCTTTTATTATTTCTTTCATCTTTTGAGATTATAATTATGTCAGTTTCCCCTGTCTCTTTCATCCCTCCAAACTCTTCCATATGGCATTCTTTGCTCTCTTTCAAATTCATAGCCACAGTCAGTCGTTGTCAAGTATATATTATATATAAAATATATATAATATATACAAACACAAACACATATATACATATATATATATTTATTTATTCCTAAGTACACAAAAATAACCAGTTCAGCCTGTATAATGTTACTTGTATGTATGTTTTTAGAGTTGACCATTTGGTGTTAAATAACCCATGTGCTCTTCCACGGGGAAGACTAATTCTCCTCTTTCTGGCATTCCCTAATTGCCTATAGTTTTTCACGTAGGGTTGAGGGCTCATGGGCTTCCCCCACCTAGTCCATGTTAGCATGTTCATGGTCCTTGTTCAGCTCATGTTTAGGCAGTCATGTTGCTAATCCACATACCTTAACACTTTACTTCCAATCTGTGAAATTATCCTATGACTTCATTCTCTTCTCCTGTTCCCCTTCCCTCCTTATTCCCCAGGCTGCCGATGGTGCTCACTCAGAACAATGCACCAGAACCTGGCTGAAAACCGGTGTAAGCCCATTTCTACTTTATCTTGGGAGTCCCTCATCAAGGATAGCCAGTGAAAGGAGGGGAAGAACAAAGAGAGCCCTCATGAGGCGAGACTCTGACCAAGCCACCAGTCGGAGGTGGCCTTGAATTTTCTCACAGGTGCTGGGACAGACCTGGGACTCGGCTCAGAGACCAGCTTGAATGACACAGGCAATCCGCAAAACCTGCATGGCTTCAAGAGCGACGGCGGGGGAGGAGGGTCTTTGTGTGTTAAGAGAGAAAAAATGAATTAAGACCTTTAATTCACAGGATAACACAAATAAAATTCACAGGCAATCGTTTAGCTTCAAGAGAATAAAAGGTGTGAAGCGGCAACTTTGATTCTGTGGCACACACAAGCTTCTGTTCTGATTCTGTGGCACACACAGGCTTCGGTTCTGATTCTGTGGCACACACAGGCTTTAGTTCTGATTCTGTGGCATACACAGCTTTGGTTTTGATTCTGTGGTATACACAGCTTTGGTTCTGATTCTGTGGCATACACAAGCTTTGGTTCTGATTCTGTGATACATACAGGCTTTAGTTCTGATTCTGTGGCATACACAGCTTTGGTTTTGATTCTGTGGCATACATGGGCTTTGGTTCTAATTCTGAGGCATACACAGGCTTCAGTTCTGATTCTGTGGCATACACACGCTACAGTTCCTCAAGAGGATATGACTCCCAGGAGGCCAGACTGAAAGGAGGAATAACACTGGAGCAGTATCTCAGAGCCTTAGATGTTTGTCTACAACATGGGATCGCTTCTAGTTTAGGAAGTTAGAGTGAGGGATTAGAAACCCCAAGGTCTACCATGACACATGAGTAGAAGTTAATAGGTTCATGTTAATTAGTTCTCATAGACTACATCACAACTTGAGGAAGAAAGCTGAAACGTGTGTTGGCTAATTGAACTTCTATAATCTATCTTTATTTTGGTAAGATCTAAAATGGAAATAACTGTGTTTATTCTTTTTCTTTACTAAAGTTCTTATAAATATCAAATCAAGTGCCATAGGATGCTTTGGATATAAGGCCACACAGGTTCAAGGCATTCTCTTTAAAGGTGCACAATGATGTGTCTCACACAAGAGCATGGTCTGGGTAGGAAGAGCAGAGTGTATGCACCTAGCTTAGCAGAGACGGGGGACAGCTAGCTAAGGACATCGGTGTCCAGAGCAGCACACCCTACCTGTGATGCTCAAACATAACTGTGAACTGATGAGCGGATGAATAGCAAAGCCTGGAGAACAAAGGGGCCAGCTGAACACAAGACCCATGACGATGCTGTGAAACTTTCAAATCTGAAAACCAGACTCTAAAACCACCCTCTTACTGGCTCATGAGCAGCCCAAAGAGGCACAGGAGGAAGACAGAGGATGCAGGACCTGCTATGAACATCACCTGCTCTCTCTCTCTTCACCCAAGAGTCTTACTCAGACTTCCAGTGGGTCACAGCCCTCAAAAAGCTCCCATTTGTATGCACCACCCCACACTGTACAATTGTACACACAGCCTGTGGCTCCTCAAGACACCCTCTTTCCTACCTCAGGCCCATGGGACACGCTGTCCTCTGTGGCTGGGATGAATTTCTCACTCATACCCTCCATTGCTTGAGCTGTGTTGTACTTTCCTATGGCATAGCGGCCATCACTTTCATCAGAACAGCCATGGCCGCTCACCTCAAGACTGGGCTTGTAGATTGACGACATTCTTTCCCAGAAAGAGGGGGTGGGAGAAGGGGGAACTGGGCCCTCACTTGTAATTCAGCGGCTTTCTCCCACACCCTCCTAACTATGGTGTATAATTCTGCCCTAATTACATAAGGCCTTATGGTCTTGGAAGGTGCTAGACTATACAGTTGTGGAAGGGTAACTGAAAGGTGGACTCCATCAGTGCAGCTCCTGGGAAGTCATCATTCCTGCTGGCTTAGACTTTCTGATAGTGTGGCTGCTTTGGGTCACCTACATGGGAGAGAGCCTTTCATCCATGCTCTGTAAGTGAGCCCAAGGAAGGCACTGGTTCCTCAAGTTAGACTTTGGCAGAATTTCCCTTGGTTTATTGGTGCCCCAGAAGGAGGATAGGTTGATGTATGTTTACTCTTCATTGGGGAAAGCCTTCCTACATAGTCTATAATCCTTTAATGCTCGAATCAGAAATAATCTCTCCTTCTCTGACTCATCCACATGAGCCCAGTCACTTGATTGTGGTGTCATTGTCCCCACTGAGAAGATGTATTGTTTTTGTATATCTTCCTTATTAAATTCCAAACTGTTGGAGAAAGGCCTAAATTGCTTCATTTAAGAGCTCTTGGCACCTTGCCTATTAAATGAAGGATCTCTGGAATCACACAGACATAGTTTCAAGCCCTGGTCCCATGATTAAGTTGCTGCGTGGTCTCAGGACAGAAATATTCAAACTCGTGAGGGTTTAGTTTTCTACTTGAGAAGGACGCAATGGTTACTGACCCTGTCAGATTGCAAGGGGATAGCGTTACATTCTTCACAGGAAGGGAACAGTTCCCAGGTCTCCAAACACACTTGGTACCAGTATAGTGATCTGTCATTATTCTTATTGATCACATAAATTAGCAGACAACATAACAGTAGAAAATGGACCCTGTTTTTACAGACTGGAATCCACAATATGAGAAATATATTGTATAGTGTACTGGCTGGCTCTGTGTGTCAACTTGATACAAGCTAGAGTCGTCAGAGAAGAAGGAGCCTCATTTGGGGAAATGCCTCCATGAAATCCAGCTGTAAGGCATTACCTCAATGAGTGATCAGTGGGGGAGGGACCAGTCCTTTGTGGGTGGTACCATCCCTGGCCTGGTGGTCCTGGGTTCTATAAGAAAGTAGACCGAGCAAGTCATGAGGAACAAGCCACTAAGCAGCACCCATGGCTTCTGCATTAGCTCCTGCCTCCAGGATCCTGCACTGTCTGAGTTCCTGTCCTGACTTCCTTCAGAAATGAACAGCAGCATGACCGTGTAAGCCAAATAAGCCAAGCCCCCTTCCCCAACTTACTTTGGGATCATGGTGTTTTGTCACAGCAATAGAAACTCAAACTAAAACATATATAGGAAATGAATAGCTATTTACTCACTTAAGAAAATCAGCCTGGCAGTGGTGGTGCACGCCTTTAATCTCTGTACTTGGGAGGCAGAGGCAGGCAGAGCTGAATGAGTTTGAGGCCAGCCTGGTCCACAAAGCAAGTTCCTTGACAGTCAAGGCTACACAGAGAAACCCTGTCTTGAAAAAGGCAAAACAAACAAAAATCTGGATGACTATTCCAAAAACAACTGATCAGGATGGGCTAGGAAAAAAGTAGGCTAAATAGTACCCTCCATAGCTTGTACAGATGCCCATGCCCTGCCTCTGGGAGCCTGTGAATATGTCATATTATTGTGTATTACACGGTGAAGGGACTTTGGAAATTAGGGCTTGGCTCACTCAGGTGAACTCAGCATATTCTTAGGGTCATTATAGGACAAAGGTGAGGAATTAATTATCTTAAAAGATATAAGGCTGGAAGCTATCAGAGAGAAGAGATGATATGCTACTGGCCTTGATATTCAAGGCGGCACCGGCAATGACAGCAAGAGGCTGACTTAATAAGAGGTTCCCAAGAGAGGGGCTTTTAAAGCGGCAGCTACAGAACAAGCGATGTGTGCTAGGTAAAGAGAAAATGAACACAGGCCGCCTTTGCACAAACTTGTGGAGTGAGGTAGAGAGGGAAGAAGAAAGTGCGTCTAATTGCTCTGAGGTCAGAAAGACACGAACATTCACACTGCATTTAACATGTGTTTGCCCAAACAAGACAAGCCACGAAGGCACTAAACCTGTATTTTGCATCAGTTTTCTATCTTGCATAAAATTTAATCTAGCTGTTTGGTGGAAAGACTGTTGATATATTCTCCCATTTTTTTTTTACAAAAGGATTTCTATGGGGTCTTGAGATTAATGGCCACTTATATTTACCTTCTTCCTTGAAAAGTCTTCCTAGCTGGAGTCCAGATTGGATGACATTTCCTGCATGGGCATTTCCCCAGTGGAAATCTATGATCCATAATGCTTCTACTTAGTTTATACTTGGGTTCATTAACTTAAAATTATACCTTTAAGAGCCTAGATGCTACACCACAAATGAGGGCTAATCTTGCCTGTCAATTTGCTAGGAATCAGAGTTGCCAGGGAAACAGAACTCTGGGCATGTCAGCGATGGATTATCTAGATTAAGAGGGTAAAGGTAGGAAGGCACGCCCCACTCTAGTGCTCAGTTGCTGTGCTAAACACTGTGAACAAAAGCTATATACACAGGCGAGGAAAGGGTTTATTTCCGTGTACAGGTTACAGATCATTGAGAGAAATCAGGGCAGGAATTCAAGCAGGGACATGAAGCAGAAAACATGGAGGAATATTGTTCTCTAGCTCTCTAGCAAATCTATGCTTAATTAGCTTTTTGTTTGTTTGTTCGTTTTATTTTTTCTTTGTTTGTTTTGCATAGCCCAAGACTTCCTGTCCTGATCATGCACAGTGCCATCCACAATGGGCTTGGCCATCCTGCATTGATTAACAATACAAACAACTCCCCACAAACTTGTCCAATCTAATTGAGGTGATTCCTCAATGGACTTCCTTCTCAGAAGACTCTAGACTGTGCTGATAGTCAAAGCTAACCAGGACACATCCTAAATGTGAGGGTTACCATTCCATGAACACTGGTCCCCAACTAAATAAAAGGGGCAAAGAAAGCTGAATCCAAGTATTGGTTACTGTGTTTGGAGGCTGTTTGGACATAATGTGACCAGTGGCCTTTTGTCCCTGCTGTCATATATCCCCACCACCATGGATTGCATTCCTTGGAACTGTAAATCCAAAGAAACTCTTTTCTTCTTTAACTTACTTTTGCCAGGTATTTTGTCAAATCAATGAGATAAGCAACTAATACATCAGATAACAATTTGATTCAAAGATGTATCTGAGTAGGAGAGAGCTGAAGCTATGTCCTGCCCTCATCCTACCCCAGGTATTTATCTAGTCTACACGTCTGTCATTATTTTCTTCTGTTTGTATCTTGTATCATTTTTGCAAGGAGGGCCCACTTGTTGGTTCCGAGCCACCTGGCTAGCTTAGACCTGAAATAATCACACAGAAACTGTATTCATTAAATCACTGCTTGGCCCATTAGCTCTAACTTTTTATTGGCTAACTCTTACATCTTAATTTAACCCATCTCTACTAATCTGTGTATGGTCACTTGGCTGTGGCTTACTGGCTAAAGTTCCGGTATCCATCTCTGACTGGTCTCCATGACATTTCCCTGACTCTGCCTTCCTCCTCCCATGCTATAGACCAAGCCAGTTATTTATTCATTAACCAATAAGAGCAACACATAGACAGAAGGACCTCCCACACCATATCATAATTCACAAAACCCTTTCCTCACTGATGTCCTTTGATCTCCATAACCATCTTAATGATGAGTTATCAATCCCATTCAGCATAAGAAAAACAACCTCAAATGCCTTAAGCACCTTGGCCATGTGACTATGCTTTATGACTATAATATATGTTTTCTCCTATAATATATTTCCTTTGTATTCTTTTCCTAGTCAACCACAGTCAAGTGCTCCACCGGCATGTCATCTCCTGTGACAGTTCACGCCTACAGGAATTTTATTACTAGCAGTCAGTATTGGACAAATATCATATGTTAGGCAATAGGCTAAAAGCTTTATATCTAAAATTTAGTTTCCTTTCATAAAATTACCAATGAGACAAGTGCCATTATTATGACATATCATGTTATAGATGAAGCAACTAAAGCACAAAGCAGTGGAGCAGGGTTTCCAGGGCGTGCAGCCAGGCTGGGATTTGTACTCAACGAGTCCAGTCCTAGAGTCTGTACTTTTTAAAAAATCATTTCCTCATTTCTTTCCTTCTGCTCTCCCAACTCAGGGCCTTGCAGATGTTAGAGAACTGTTTTGCCTGAGGTCCTCACACACCCCATTTTTTTTAACTATTCTCAGTGACACATCTACCCTAGTCCCAACATTGTGAGACTTCCCAGCCCTGTCTCACTCATTTGCTCTTTAGACTTCAGCTTTAATTCCTTTTCATCTCAATATTCAATTCCTTTTCATCTCTTGTTCCTGTTTGATCGTGTTGTTAATGTCATGAGCATTTATGGCTCTATTTACCATGTCTGCTTTTCTGTTTTCCCTAGACTGTGAGTTCTTTCACAGTATGCCATCAGTAGAATCAGCAAACACTGCCTGGGCATTCATGGCATCAGGCACAGTTCTAAGTGTTCTGTAGAAACCTATGAGCTCAGGAAAGTCTAGGCTCTGCCAGTGAGTGGACAGGGCCCTCCACTGATGGGCTCAGAGAAGCTGAATAACAGGCTTAAGATCACACAGCCAGTGTGAGGTAGTACTGGGATTCAGACTCAGGTACTTAAAGTTGTTAGCTTTGTGGGGTTGGTATTGGACAACAGGGTCTCCTACATGCTTCACAAATGCTCTGCCACTGGGCTGCAGCCCCATCCTGGGGGAAAGGCATTCAGGAAACATTCTACAAGAGTTCCTCTCTCTCATAGGCCCTGGAACAATGCAGAAAGGACAGTCAGGGCTGGAAGAGAAGAGTCAACACCCCACCATGAAACACAAGGGCATAACTTGCCTATGAGTCCCTGGGGAAAAACAAAGGCAGTTTTGACTATACATCAGCAGGGAAATGACATGGCCAAAATAGTTTCACTGTTCCTCAAATTTCTTTCAGAAAAAAATGTTTCTTCCTAGTACCAAGACAATAATAAATCTCACTGAAGGATGGCCCATTTACAGTTTCCTCCTGAAAGAGTCGAGGTGAAGTATAGTTGTGGCTATGTGAGCACTTTCCAACTAAGTCCCTGAGACATCTATGGATGCAAAGGTTCATCATTGCCTGGTTGTGTATGAACCCCCTTATTCCGAGCTGAAGAAATACTGCTGTCGATGCAGTTCCACCAGACCCTGCTCAGGAAAGGACACTTAAACCTCAGAAGCCACCACTGGGGACATTTGCCAGGAATCTCTATGTTTTATCACAACCCAGGAATCCTGTGAATAGTGAGACACAAGAAGGAACGCTATTTATTGGGCCTTCTTGTTGCCAGCATGGGGCAAGATCCAGAGCCACCTAGAGGATGCTACAGTGGCGGTTAGGAGCATGGGCAAGAGCTCCAGAGCTTCAGGGTGAAGCTCCATGCCTCAGAATATCTCTTAATCCTCAGAGCCTCTCTTCCTGTGAAAAGTTTGGGGTGGTGCTACCTGGACATATAGTGCATATTCAAGATTTATAGGCCTTTGGTTTTTGGTCCTGCACTCCCATCCAGAAAGGAATAGGAGGCTTTAAAAGATAGGCGTGGTCCTGGCAGTCTTCAGAATATTCTTTCTGAAAAGATGGATAGAGCCAGCATCTCTATTTCCATCGTGACAACTGATTGACACTCACAAATTATATACCTGACTGCAAGGAAGAATATCTGGCTCACAGAGAAGTTAAGACAATTGGTGATGGCTATTTTATTTCTTGTTACATATACTAGTCAGTGTTCTCTAGAGGAACAGGACTCATAGTTGAACATTTGTTTAAAGGGCCGCTCACAGGAGTACCCAGTCAGTTGATTCCAGATCCAGTCAACTTGCCGACCAAACCAGCACAGTAAACACACTATTCTACTCCAGATGGAAATTTAAAGTCACAGCTCACAAGCTAATGTTTCTATGTTTATGCTTTTGCAGATAATAAACTAAAAAAAATGGTGCCCTAGTCAATGCTTAGCAGCTAAGGATTCCAAGTAAAGCATTTAGGTCAAAGACAGGCTCCCTGGCTTTTGGTCCATGAAACTTTGAACAAAACCAGGCAACCCAGAAAATCATTTCCTTTTTTGTAAAATGGAACTAGAATCATTCTCATGGGATTGGTGAGGCTTGAATGAAATCGTGCCTGAAAAGACTTGACAGTGTTCTTTAAATATCTTCCATCCTTCCCAGGATATTAAGTTCATTAAAATAGTCACTAAGCAAGGAACTGTGTTGAGTGGCAAAGAGGGGCAAAAACACAGAACACATGTCTACTGGTAAAATTAGTTTATGAGAGACATAGGTCAGACTTTGGGGGGTCCTTGGTCTATGACCTGGAGACCAAACAAGGCAGAAGACACATACAGTTAAGCATCTTTTATTCAGAATGTGTGGGCCAAGTAGTATATTGGATCTTGGGTTTCTTGGTAGTTAGGAATATTGTAAATATGTAATATGCTATCAAATCTAAATATGCAATTCATGTATGTTTCACATATACCTTATACCTAGGTCTGAAGGTAACCTAGTAACTGTGCATGAATGAAAATCTGGTGGTATGAAAATCTCTCCTTGTGATATCATGTCAGTGCTCAGGCCAGTTCAGGTGTGAGAACACTTCCCGTTTGGAGCTTTTAGATCAGGGCCGCTCTGCCTGTACCACATTCTTCCTCAGCACCTCACATCACTCAGACTACCCAGACAGTTCTGCTGCTAGGTGCTCTTAGCTGTCTCCTCTCTGAATTAAAATCCACCTTTAGAAGCAATGAAGCCAAAGGCCACAGGGATGAAATAATTCACCTCCAGGCACGCAGGCCTGAGAGGTAGACATCACGTTGGGCAGAGTCCTGAGACTCCCAGTCTCAAGCTCTTTGTTCACATCACAGAATCACAGAAGACAGCAAAAGTCCAGCGCACACATTCCACACACTCAAAATAGCAGCTCTGAAGCCCCAGCTGCTCAGGAGCCTGAGGCAGGAGGGTCAAAAGCTCAAGGATTTCCAGGGATGCAGAGTGAGTTCAAGGCAGCCTAGGCAACTAAATGTTAATGAGACCCTGCCTGTAAAAAGAGAAGAGAAAATAAAATAAAATGAAGGTTTGGTAGAGTAGTGAACATGAAATGCTACCTATGCTCACTCTCTATCACTCAAAACAAACAAAAAAGCAGCAACAACAACAACAAACCATTACAAACAGTAAGAACAATAACCAAAGAAAGCCCCCAGCTCTATTGAGAAAGAGCTCAACAGCCTGGGGTACTTTTGTGTTTTTTAAGGGCACTTGAAGTTGGCATGTCCCCATTCATCCTTTAAAACTTTAAATGACACTGCCTTCAAAAAAGTTTAACCCTCAAAATTATTAGAAACAAGCCTCCCCCACCCTTTTCTTTTCTCTTGCCTCCAGCCATGACTTACCTTCCAGACAAGCTATGGGCTAGTTCAGCAAAGAGGTGGATGGGGGTGGGGGTTGCGGGGCTTGGAAAATGGTTTGCTTACCAATGGTGTAATTCCATGGATGGGGGAGCTTGACAAGATCAACAACTGTAAGTATAGCATTTTAGTTTTTCAGTTTATTCAAATATACTACTCAAAATGTAATCCTTACTGACAAAATTGACAGGTGTTACCATATACGTATACAGATAAGAAAAATTAAAGTCAGAGAAAATAACTGACTTGTCTGGGGACAAAGAGCAAGTGCAAGGCAGGTGGTGGCTCACATGCAGGTTTCCTGGCTTAACGTTTTAGCTCTCTGTCCCATACAACGTCCACTATTGTCATGATGAAAGAGGAAAAGCCAATCATCAAGAATGGAACCTAGAAGGCCGGCAAGATGGCTTAGCAGGTAAAGGCACTCTCTGCCAAGCCTGATTCCAAGATCCACATAGTGGAAGAGACTCGATGCTCCCTAGATAGTTGTCCTCTGGCCTCCACACTTGGGCATCATGAAAACACACACACACACACACACACACACACACACATGTCATTCAGTAAATAAGATGTAAAAACCACAAAGAATGACACCTTGAGTTAGACAGTCTTAGCACCAGGGCCATGCCCTATCTGTAATATGGGAAGATAACAGGAAAGAGAGTCAAGAGACAAGAGAAATGTAAACTTGGAACTCTTTCCAGGGTCAGGCTACAAAGTCTGATATCCTGAAACAGTCTAAACAGCTTACCTGTATTTAATGAACACCTGCAAATGGGGAATTATTCGGATTAATCTTTGCAAACCTTCCCAGGGATTTGCTGATTGGGGAGGGACCCCAACTTCCATGCCGCGCTCACTTCTGTCTAGTCCCTATGTAGCACTTTCCCAAGCACCTTCTCTGAAGACCTAAGCATAGTTGCTTTGGGGTAGTTTCAAACAGTGACATAAAGGGTCACCCTGAACATTAGGAAACATCACTCTGGATACTAACATCAACTTCCTTTGTTCATTTGTGGAGATGGGTTCTTGCAGAGTTTTGCTGGGGCTGCCACGATTAAGTGCCACCAGTGGTGGCTTGAACAAGAGAAATTTGTTGTCTGATGGTTCTGGAAGGTAAATGTTCAATTTCAAGCTTCAGGCAGAGTTGGTTCCCTCCTGAGGATTGTAGGTCTTCCACTTGGCTCGGGGTTTGGTGGCAGTCTTGATGTTCCACAGGGTGTTAGCTCAGCATGGCCACACTGTCTACCTTCCGCATATTTCCCTGTTTACATTACATCCCTCTTTCCTGAGGATATCACTCATGCTGGATGAAAACTCACTCTTACGACCTCACCTCAATTTGACTCTTCTATAAAGACCCTCTAAATAAGATGCGTGTTCTCCAAGCACTGGCCTGGGCTTTGAAGTAAGACTTTGGGGGAAGAATGACAGTCCAACTGTAACAGCCATCCTGTTCATCCTATAAGTTACTGCTGTGTCAGGCATGACATTATCTGCCCTTTGAGCCCAGGGGGCTGGTCCAAGTTCTTTATACCTATGAACGTATTTAAGCCTCTGTGGAATGCTAAGAGGTAGATATTAGTTTCTCTCCTTTACAAATGGAGCATCGAGAAATTAAATACCTTGCTCAAAACCACGCAGGTGTTATTTGTCAGAGCTAGGGACAAACCAGTCAGGCACCTCAGAGCCTGTGCCTTTTAAGAGTCAAGCTTTCCTATCTCTTACAGCAATGCCTTCTTCCCTGGGACCTCTCAGTCCACACTTGGCTCTACTCAAAGGGCCTGGTGTCTTGCAAGGAAAGGAGAAGCCAACTGTGGTCAAGGAGGTATGGAGGGATTCTTGGGAAAGTGAGGCCTGATTTTAGTCATACCAGCAAGAGGTTATGCCTCTGGGTGAGGATACTTACAGAAACACCAGATTGGAATAGGTATAGCCCAGGGACAGGGCACCATGGCTAAAATGGGAGGATATGGGGTGGGTACCAAGAGCCTTGTCGGGGGAGGTGCTGGCTTGCATGGGCTCCACCTCCCAGCATGGAGAACACCTGGCAAGCAGAATGGCATGGCCAGCAGTGCCCACTTTGGAACATTTCTCTCAGGAGAAATGATGGCAAATGATTCGGAGAAGGGGATTTGACTCTTCTCTTGGAAACAGTGGTGGGATAGGGGCAGGGCTTGCTATGAGGAACAAACCGGCAATGACACAGGTAATTTCCTGTCTCACCAGCAAGGACCAAACAAGACAGTCCAGGAGGATGCTGCTCCCAGCCTCCCAGCCAAGATAGATGCGAGCTGTCCAGTCTTTTATGTGGTGACTTACAGGGTGTCTTCTTTTCCTTCAGAATACATCTGAGATACTTTTTGAGGTTTTAAAAAATTTGTTTGTTTGTTTTTAAAAGATGGGGGGGTCTTACCCCATAACGCAGCCTAGCTTGGAACTTACAGCAGTCCTCCTGCCTCAGCCTTCTGCGTCCTGGGATTGCAGGTGTGTACCGTCACACTCTGCTCAGATGGAAACCTCTTAATTGCAGCTGTATCTACTCTCCACAGACAAACTCACCAGCAGGAGACTGTCACTGCAGGTGGACCCCTAGGGACAGACCCTTATGGACTGCAGATGCATTGCAGAGAGAAACAGCTGGCACCTTTATTATTTAGGTGCTCCCTAAAGACCTTTTCCTTAAACCTCAGATTAGGTAAAAAGCCCAAACGTTCCTCTTGAATCATTGCTAAATGATGTCTCATAGGCATTTAGACCTAGATTCCAACCAAATTAGTCAAATGTGATCTTGGTAATATCTTACTGCCTCAGGACCATCTCAGGGTATGCAACTCAACCTTGAGTTTTAAAGGAAAAGCTCCCCTATCCCCCCAGTGGCTCCTTCAGCTCTCAGAATAAAACATATATGGCACCAAGTGCCTTTCAGCCCCTGTCCTTTCTAAATCTTAGGATTCCATTCTGGCAACTTACTTTCATTTAAAAAATTTCTACCTGGTAACACTTTGCCTCAAGAGTGTCCCCTGTGGTAGTATCCCTACCACACTCTGGACCTCTGAGCCTTTGTCTACTGCCCTCCACCCCATGCCCACTCTTCTACGTCACTACCTACTCCTCTACACTCAGTTCAGACAGCATCTCTTCAAATGAGTTCCCACTCTGGGCTAGGCACCCAGCCGTACTGGGCCATTGAGGCTGGGCCTCCTCCTCCTCCTCTACATCATTTGTTTTTTAACCTTCTTCTGAAAAGATGAGCAACTAGCTGGCATGTTAAGACAGGTCCCTCTCAGATGCTCATGTCGGGCCTGGCACGTGGAAGATGCTTGCTCAATGTCCATAAGATAATGTAAGCCGGGTCTAGTGTGATCTTCCAACCCAATATGAAAAAGAACACTTTTTAGGCAACTAAGGTACAGGCACTGGATGGGTAGTTACAAAACTGCCGCCTGCTTTCTGCCCCCGGGGCTCAGATTTCCTTGTAAAATGGGAGTTGTTAAACTGGTTGGACTTTGAGAAATTTCCCGACTCCAGCACTAGCTCAGATCACTTGGCTGCTGCTGGGCAGAAGCAAACTTAAATGCAGTTTGATTCTTAATGTGGCCCAAGCCCATCCATCAAACATTCAAGCTCCATTTGGTGACACCATGGTTGATAAGCCCTAACTAAAAAAAAAAAATGCTGCAATTCTCTCTTGACAAGACTGGCCCCAACTGAAACCACGCCTGACTGAGGGCACAGGTGGGCTACCACTTAACTCTGAGTTACACAAAGGGTTTACCAACCTCTCAGTATGAGGGTCTAAAAGTACCCCCATGAGTGTCTGTGTAGAAGATGTATGCATGTGTATGTTTGTGTGGATACATACATGTATTCATACGCATGTGGAGAGCAGCAGACAACCTCAGGTGTGGCTCCTGAGGAGCTGCCCACTCTGTGTTTTGAGGCAGGCTCTCACTGAACCTGGAGCTCACTGATTGTGCCAGACTGCTGTCCGTCAAGCTCCAGGGATCCTGCAGTCTCTGTCCCTCCTGTTAGGGGATTATAAATGTATCCCACATAACCTGACATTCTTGACATGGGTACTGTGGATTGAACTTGGATTCTCATGCTTGGATGACAAGTGTTTTACAATTGAGCCAGATCAAACCAGACCTTATAGACTTCTTCTGAACCATATATCTATAAGAAAGACTAGGGTTTTTTTTGTTTTGTTTTTTTGCTGTTGTTTGTTTAGGACAGGGTCTCATCATGTGACCTTGAATGGTCTGGAACCATATGTAGATGAGCCTGGTCTTGAGTTTTGAGATATACATGCTCTGTCTCCAGAGCGCTGGGATTAAAGGTGTGTGGCACCTTTAACGTTAGATCAGCCCTAACGTGGTTTTTTGTTTGGTTGGTTTATTTTGTTTTGTTTTAGACAGAATATCACTATGTAGCACAGGCTGGGCTTGAATTTACAGTCCCCCTGCCTCAGTTTTCCAAATGCTGGGATCAGAGGTGTGTACCACCATGCCCAGATAAACATAATTTTTCTTTCAATAACTGAAAAGAACAAAAGGTATCCATTTGTTCTAATACCTGCTAATGCAGAACCAGACAACTGGAAACTGAGTGGCCTAAAACAAACACAAGCCCCACCTTCCTCTGTATCTCCCAGTTGTATAGGAGGGGAATACTGGCATGGTCCAGCTGAGTGAGATTTCTATGGTTGACATTTATGGTTGACAAAAGTCATTCTGTGGCATCTGCCCCATGCTGGTATGGTCTGTGGAGTTCTGAGAGTAGCCTTGGGGGAAGGCTGGCAAGCTAGGCTCAGCTGGAACTGTCGGTCAGGGTCTACATGAAGTTACCTTCAGCTGTGCAGAGGTTGCAGACCCAGCTGAGGGTTACAAGAATTAGTTCTCAGAACAAGGTGGGAACAGCATGGCCTCTTAGGAGTCTGTGAAGTCCCACGGTGCCAAGTGTGGAAGCCCACAGTGTCCGAGGCAGCCTGCAATTTTGCCCAGATACAGCACAGGTTGCATGGTTTCCACTCTGGAGAGGAATGTTGGAGAATGTGAGGGCAGCTTTACCCCCATGCAATTGTTGACAACACTCATCGTCAGCACTGTTCTGATGTAGACCTTGTCTGATTATTCCCCCACCTCAGCCTCTCCCCTTGATCTCTGAAGCTGAGTATTCCTTTGTATAATTATCACTTCAATCATGCCATGTCTAAAACTGACGCCCGATGTCTTTCTAAACTGCTCAGTACTACGTAAGCTTAGAAAATTCCAGCTCCATCCTTCTGAAAGCTCAGTCTTCATGCCTTTGGGTCCTCAGCATCCTCTCCCTTCCTCCCTCCCTCTTCTAATCAGTGTATCATGCTGATCCTACCTTTAATATACAGATGCACCTTGACTTATCACAGGATAATGGCATGATAATCCCATGCTAAGTTGAAAATATCAGAAATATAAGCTAAAAATGTAGTTGATACATCCAATCTACCAAATCTCAGTGCTTAGCAACAGAGAGCACATAGAATATTCATTTACCTATACAGCACCACACATGGATAGCCCAGAAAAAACTCAGACTTCACAGCTCAAAGTAATTCTTACCAGATGTGTGTCTCTTTTGTGCATCGTAAAGCCAAAAACATTACTTTGCTTATCCACAGTCAGGGACCCAGAATCTGACACTTGTATAACCATCATCCCTGCTAAGTCTGGCCTGAGCCGCTTCTCCTCCTGCTTAGATCCCTGTACCTTCTATCCTCTACTGGGCCACGCAGCTACCATCTTACCCTTCAGACCCTCTAATTTCCAAACTCTAGCCACATGACTCTTAGGAAATGTAAACCAGATGGTGCTGCCCAACTACCTGCAATCCTTGGGAATGCTGGTTTCTACTGAGGGTTCCACACTTCCACGATGTGAACATTTGTCCCCTACTTCCTCTATTCCATGTGGTCTGCATTTGGCTGCTGCTCACCCAAGCAGTTTTTGTCTTAGCATCAGCTAGTACCTCTTTGTAGACTCACTCCCTGGAAAACATCCACACGACCAACCCTCGAATTTCCTTACATTTCTGTTCTGTTTCCTCCTTGCGGTGACTTTGGACACTGTGCCACTTAGAATGGCAGTCTCCCCTGATGTCTCACGACCTTAGGCCCTTCTCTGCTTGGAATGTCCACATTGCACAGCTGTCATTTAACCCTTACATCCTGTCTCTTTCTCCTTTCTTATTAGCATATAAACTTTATGAATGTGTTTTGTATAGCTATGCAGCCTAGTCTGGCCTTACACTTTGATCCTGCCTCAACCTTCCAGGTGCTGTACCACCAGGCCTGGCTAAAGCAGATAGTTTTGACTGTTTGGTTCCTCGCTGTATCCATGCACCCAAGACAGAACTTGCCAATACAAGGGAGGCGCTCCAAATGTACATATTATATAATGTTTTGTTGCTTTTCTAAAATGATAGAACAATCCTTTCAAGGTGAGGAACTGTCCATATTTCTTTTTGTTTTGTTTTGTTTTTGGAGATAGTGTTTCTCTGTGTATATATGGCTATCCGTGGCTCTGTAGACCAGGCTGGCCTCAAAGTCACAGAGATCCACCTGCCTCTGCCTCCAGAGTGCTCAATTAAAGGTGTGTGCCACCACCACCCAGTTCCCATATTTCTTCCCCTAGTCTTTCTGAGCAGAGGAGAATGTGTACTCACTTCTCTTGTCCTATAAAATGTTACTAGGTAACCAATATGCCCTTTTGTATTTTTTTTTTCTAAACTGCCAAACATCCTATCTGTTCCGCTGGAGTAACTAACCCTTGCTAGTGCCGCCTGGTTTAGAGCTGGCACCCAGTTTCCATGATTAAAGAACCAGAGACTAGATCCCAGCCCTGCCTCTGGTTGGTACTGTCACAACTATGTAGTTGTAATATTCTGTCCTTCGGATTCCTCACCTAAAAAACCCAGGGCCAATGACCTTCAGGGCCCCATCAGATTGATAAGCAGAAATAGTCAACAGAGCAGATCCTGGCTAGGCAGAAAGGGCAGAATGTCAGCAGAAATAGCTGACAGTGTGGACCCTGGCTAGGCAGAGAGGGCAGAATGTCAGTAGCTTTCCCTTTTCCTGAATCCACGTGGATCAGTTCATCTTGGCAAGTTGTCATCGTGAAGGAGGAGGGTCCCAAAATTTGAAGAATAGGGTCCGGCACATTGACATAGGTGTGTAGTCCAAGCATTTGAGAGGCGGAGCCAGCCTGGGCTGTAAAGTAAGACTTTTTCTAAAATAAAAAACAAACAACCCTCTCCACCCCTCCCCCCCAAAAGAATAAGTGTCTAAACATCACTGTGTGACAGATGGGCCAGTCGAGGGAATTCACAAGGAGACGGAACTGGCCTCCTTGATTCATTCTTTTCCAAAACCCCATCGACTGGGCAGAGTGAGAAGCCAGAGACACAGGTGTCCTTTAAAACCCAGGAGCTGTCCCTGACTAGCCACAGATGAAAAGATTCCCCATCCTGATTGTAAATCAAACATCTGGGCGAGAAGTATCACAATTTCGGGAATAAATTATTTGCTTCCAAACATTTAATCTATACGCGGTACAGCATGAGCACCTGTGAAAAGACAAACACTAACAGAACAGCGGAGCAAGACCTCAAGAAGGAAACAGAAAGATGAGGTTAGCCAGGCAAAACCTCTGCATGTGCCAACAGCATTCATTCAGCCAGTCCAAACTTTTTGTCGCTTTTGTCAAAACCCAAACCCAGCAGGGTCTCCCTGTGTGACTCAGACTGGCTTTAGCCTCTCCAGGCTCTTGTCTGTTTCTGGGGTACTACCACTACAAGCCTGGGCTCTGTTTCTTCAGGTACCTCCGGGTCTCACAAAGCATCCACTCTGGTACAATTCTGTTTTAGGAGCGCTCTAGGACTCAAGAGCAAAAGGACGTTTGTCCCTGGCCACAGAGTTAATAGGGAGCAGTGATGTGAAGTCACAAGCCACGGGGCACACTGCAAGGCCACCTTTTCCCAGAGTCATGCTCTGTCCTTGGATCTAGACACCCGCCTGCCGCCGCAAAGGTGGGAGAGAGTGGAAAGTCAACACCGAAGTGAGAAGCACTTGAACCAGGCTCTCAGAGCTGCTAAATGCCTGGGTCCTGGGTTAATGAGAGCTTTGGAGAAACAGGACACAGGCTGACCGAGCATAGCAAGCATGACATGTTCCTAGCTGGAGACCTGACGAACTTGGTCAGGTCCAGGAGCCAGGACACACTTTTCCTGGCTCTTTTCCCAGCGATCCCGCCTTTGGAAGGAACTAAAGTTCGCAAGGTGGCACGCAGACGGCCCATAACCAAGCGGGTGTCTTACCTCTTCCATTGTAGTTCTCCGAGGCAGCGTCTGGTAGACAATCTCAGCTTCCCAGAGCTGGATCCTGGGGCCAACAGTGCTCTGCCTCCGCCAGCCAGCTTGCAGTCACTTCCCCTCTTCTGGGACACGTTGGAGCCCAGGCTCTTCACCAGCTCCACCTGGGCTGTGGCTCCACCCTCTCTCGGGGCTGGGCGCGGGCGGCTCTCCATCCTCCCAGCTGGACCTGCCGCAGTGGGGGAAGGAGGCAGAACGTGGGCAGAAGGCTCTGTTCACTGCTCCCCAGGCTTCCTGCCATCACTCTGAAAGGGTTTCACTTTGTGTCTGCCTCCGGTCTTCTCCCACCACATCCCACCGGAGGAGTTGCTGAGAGTCAAACGCATCTGGACCCTGAAGTTAGAATGTGAGGCTCGGGACACTAGTCTCCACTAGTGACGCACTCGTCCAACTCCGCCCCCATTGATGGGAGCTTAATTCCACATAAGCTGCTCAGGGTCGAAGAAAAGAAAGCCCAAAGTGTGCCGGAGCAGGCAGGTGCGTTTAATGGGGGTGAGGAAGGAAGCTAAAATAACTACACCTGTTTTAAGACTTGTGCGATCGGAATTTGAAGGCATGGCTCCCTTTAAATCTTACAGGTAGCC
Source organism: Ellobius talpinus (assembly GCA_001685095.1). Classification (NCBI taxonomy): domain Eukaryota; kingdom Metazoa; phylum Chordata; class Mammalia; order Rodentia; family Cricetidae; genus Ellobius; species Ellobius talpinus. The sequence continues at coordinate 29,046 of LOJH01007692.1, forward strand.
CCAGGAAGCGCTGCTGTGTTCATTTTAGCAGGGCAGGAACAAGGGCTCAGAAAAATGGCTGTAACTAGTCCATAGTGATGCTGGTGGGACCTGAAGCAAAAAGGAGATGGCGTTGTGTTCTGATTTATTTTCTCAGAGCTGGTCCTGGTGGGAAACCCAAACTTCAGTTCCTGGATTTGGGGGGCAGGGAGGTCACACAGCCGTAATGGGGATTGGAGGTGGGCAGGGTGAACGACCTGTGCCCTGAATTATATGCATCCTGCCGGGTTTTCATACTTTTTATGGACTAAAAATCTGTTTATGTGTTTATTTATTATTTGATGCAGGGTTTCACACTTAAACTGGCTTAAAACTCACTATATAACTTGAAATGGCCTCCAACCTATTTTTATTACTACTATTGTTATTATTGGGTTGTTGTTGCTTTGAGACAGGTTCTGTCTACATAGCCCTGGATGTCCTGGAACTCACTTTGTAAACCAGGCTGGTCTCGAACTCACAGAGATCCGCCTGCCTCTGCCTCCCTAGGACTAGGATTAAAGGCAGGTGCTATCATGCCCAGCTTCCAAGTTCTTAAAAGTAAGATTCCCCTGTCCTAACAGGGGCCGCAGAGGAGGGCAGGTGAGGAGGGCTGGTGAGGAGGGCTGGTGAGGAAGCCACCTGTTTTCTTATCTCATGACAGGTGACAGACTGCAGGACTTTCTCTTTTCTCAGCACTGCTCACAGTCACTTTTGCTCCCATTCCTCAAGACCCTAGGTCTTCAGATATCTTCACTCAGCACTCTAGTCCGCTCTACCCAGGTACATCAATCCTGGAGACAGTCCTGGGCCCCAGGGACCATTTGACCTCCCGCTTCTCCATGCTCCCAACACAAGGGCTCCTCCTAGTGGCGTCAGGGCAGTCCACAATGGCAGAGGGGCAAGCCGGGTCTCCCAACAGCCCATTAGATCTAGAGGGGCTTTGAGGTTTGCTTTGGTTTGGCCCGGGACTAGCTAGAGTGGTAAGCCCTAGTGTATACTAGGTAGCTGTCGGAGGGTGGGGAGTATTTTGCCAGGAGGCGAAAGAATTAGGTTTGGCCTCCTCCATTCCTTGCACCCCTTTCTAGTTTCCCCGGCCTTCCCCTACGCTCGCTCCTGTCTAACTGTAGTTAGCATATAGAAGCTAGGACCTGCATACGAGCAAGGAGGTGGTATTTTCCTTTCTAAGCCTGGGTTATCAATATGATTTCTAGCTCTATCCATTTCCCTATGAATTTCATAACTTAGTTTTGCTTTACAACTGAATACAATTCCACCATGTGTATGTGTCCCCGTTCATTATCTTCATCTGTCGATGACCATCTGGGCTGATTTTTGTTTTAAGAGACAGAGAGGGAATATGCAGTTGGGTGACTAGGGAAGGCAGGATCTGGGAGGAGTGGGGGGAGGGGAAAGGATAAATTGGTAGCTGTCCATGCTGAGGACTATTTGTCCAGTAGGCATAAGAATTAAGTTGGGCTCTTTCTTCATCCCTTGGACCCCTTTCTTTCTTCTTCTTCTTCTTCTTCTTCTTCTTCTTCTTCTTCTTCTTCTT
>LOJH01007693.1:0-14272 GCA_001685095.1 Ellobius talpinus
AGAATTTGGATGGGGCTTTTGTGAGTAAAATGCTTGCTTGCTTCATGGTGGACACGTGTGCCTGGAACTGTGTGCGGCTCATGGGCACCAAATGGCTGAGGCAAGAGCGGCTCTGGCTCTGCTCCGCCATCCTCCCCATATCACTACATCCCAGGACCTACATGGAAGACTACCTCAAATCGTCCCCTGGCATCCATTTGCTTGGCCAGACACACACGTGTGAGCACTTGAGCACACACACATATAAACTAGCTAAATAAATAATGTTAAAACCATCTTTACTCCATATCAACTATGTGCCAGGCATCATGGGAGGCACCAGAAATACAATGATGAGCAAGTCATGATTTCCAGTGGCCCCAAATTCATGATTTCACTCACTGTTGAGACATTCCTATGAAGTATGAGATGCTGTTGACTGAGGTTTCTGTCCCACCCAGTCCTGCAGTCATTCAGGCCCAAAGAAATCACACAGAGGTCTACATTACGCATAAACTGATTGGCCTAGTATCTCAGGCTTCTTCTTAACTCTTAAAACTTATATTAGCCTATAATTCTTGTCTGTGTGAACCATGTGACTCGGTACCTTTTTCAGCAAGGCAGTCACATCTTGCGTCCTCTGCATCTGGGTCACAACTGCAGAATGAAACTTCCCTCTTCCCAGAATTCTTGTGGCTCTTCTTCTACTTCCTGCCTGGTCACACCACCTATACTTCCTGCCTGGCTACTGGCCAATCAGTGCTTTATTAAAAATAATACAAGTGACAGGATAAAAGACCATTGTCCCACAGCAAAATGTGGTTCTCTTTCTTTTCTGTAGCAGAGCAAAAGAATCAGAATATTAAGTCTTTTCTCCAAGACCACACCTTTCCAGGGCTGGATTTCAAATGTAGGATTTCCTCTCCACACTATGCTAGGCTCCACTGTCTCCAAGGTCATTGCCAGATGTAAGACGTGAGAACTTTATATAGAATTTATTATCACAGTGCACTATGCTCTTCGGGACTACTGCGATGGGCTTGGTTAGCTGTACATTGTTTTTGGTTGCTGAGTACCATCCTCCTTCTGCATCTCACCCTGTGAAGGCACCTCTGGTGCTGGTGCAAGCAGCTGTTATCTAGAACTGCACTTCTTCTTTGCTACCAGTTTTAGCAGCTTCTGAAGATCTATTTTCAAGTCCTCGTCTAGGAATGCAAGGCTACTTTTCATTTTTCCTCTGAAGAGATACATTCCATGCTACTTACTTCCTTGTTTCAGCTGGCTACCGATGTTGTTAAGCAAAATCAAACTCAACACTGACCAGCAAGGACAGCTCCTCAGTCTTTGCGTTTGTTCCACATCAACCACCCACGAGTATCAAAGCTTAACACGCTTCTACCAGGACAAGAACAGATGACTCGGGCTCACTCAGGAGTTCAAATTCTAGATACATGCAGGAGAACTATTTCAAGGCAACAAGACATTTGTATGAATTCAAACAATGGTAGTGAATAGGAAAGCTAAATGTGCTAATAGACTTAAACAGTGTGAGAAACAAACTACCTCACAGATAACTGCCAGTCGGTTATATTATCAGCGTCTCCTAATTTAGAAGTAATCTCTCAATGTAGTTAGATTTTTTGCCATAACCACATTCATACAGTGATGATGAGAAAGGAGAGATTGTGAGGGAAGGAAAAACTAAGACTATAAAATTCACATATTTTTCTAGTATACTTTTTTTGCCTGAATAAGTATATTTTGCTAGCCATTTACTGACCTTTAAAGAAAGTAGCTACACTTTCCTTCTAACTGGGAATATGACAATTCTCATGCTCTCCCAAAGAATACTTGACTTAGAAAATTTAGTCAAGCATTTGTCTTTCCAAGCAGCAGTTGACTCTGTAAGAACCAGTGCTTTCTAAGGAAAGTCTACAGCTCCACCTTGTTGGCACACAATTATCAGTAGCTACCTGGAGATAAGTGTTTGGAAGCAAAATCCAATTTTCACAAAGCTGAGGGGTAAAGAGAAGAAGTAAATGGGCTCAAGTATGTACAGGGCCCATAGTAACCAGCCAGCCATGGTTTTTAGAACAATTACATTAAGTACACAAATCTGGTTTCAATGGCCATGCTTAGGAGAGGGGCAAAGTGCTAAATGTGTAAGTCATTATGAACTTGGCACAGTAGCACTGTTTATTTTAGGCTCTTGCACTGGTTTTGTGGAGGATGTTTACTTAACCAGAGTCTATTAAACACGCTAAAGACATTATTGTGGACTTGGGCTCTGTGAGTACTTTTCATTGACAAGCTGAAGGGGGGTACATCATTGAACTCAGAGACAATGGCAGATAGAGTAGAAGAGATGCACGCGGGTATGTTTTTATCATGAGCTAGAAACATTTTTAGCTGAATTAGTGTTTCTGAAAACCAAAGTCATGATAACCTTGGAGACAAGGGTGTCTTAACCAGATTCACCAGACACAGCCCAGGGAACTTGTAGTGGGCATTGCTCTTTACCACCTCCGACCTGCTGGCCCCAGATGATAGCACGCTCTGCTGTCAGGAATGTCCTATGCCTAGATCTGTCACTCAGATGCAGCTGCCAGTTCACAACTAACTAATTACTTTCTCTAAGAGCTTGACAGGGCAAGCGTCTTAGCTCTTGATAATACTGTCTAAGCCCAGAAAGGAGGAAGGTCCTTAGAGGTGTTTCAGGACGCCAAGATAAGAAACTGAAAAACACAAGACACGCTATCAGTGATTGCCATGTTTGATCCAATTTACTTTGGGAGTTATTTCTTTTTCCCTTCTCCTTCTTTTCTTTCCTCCTTTCTTCCTTCCTTCCTTCCTTCCTTCCTTCCATCTTACTCCTTCCCCCTCCTTCTCTTCCTTCTTTTCTTTCTTTCCTTCATTTCTTCCCCCTTCTTTCTTCACCCATGTTCCTTCTCCCCCTCTCCCTTCATATCCTCCCTTCCCTTATTCCTTCTTCCTACCTCCCCCACTTTCTTCTTTCCTTTATACTCTCCCGCTTCTTCCTTAATCAATTTCACCTTTTATGGCACATGCTCAACTTTTTAGAACTTTTATTTTTTATATAATTTTATTTTTACATCCCTATAAAGATTATATAAATATATAGTCACATATAAATCAATTATTGTTAAAATTAAAACATTTTGAACAATTGCATCTTGAATTTAAACAATGTCAGGTTTCCACAAAATAAGTTCCTAATAAAGAAGCACTAATTTTATTCTAAAAGGAGCAGTTGAAGATATTTTCCATGCACTGTAATTATTTATTAAAGCCATCCTGGAAGACAGATAATTGGCAGATGGGGATAACCAAAAATTAACACATATGTTTTTCTTTGTCATTTACATAAATCTAAAACCAAAAGAGATCTGAGTCTGTGGTATTACAAATTATCTGGTATGTTCTTTTGAAGTTCGTTGACAAAAAACACCCCAGACACAAGTCCACTTTATGTAGTGTGTGGTCTTGGAGCAAAACCTATTAGTTTTATTTAGCTGAAAGATAAACACTCTTAAGTATTTCTAACAAGGTTTTATGGAACAGGTCTGATAAATAAAGCAATTAATATGAGAGACTGGTTGTCAGCTCCATGCTCTTTAAAGTAACACATACTATTTAGTAAAAGCAAATATGCGCATTTCTACGAAGTTGACTTTTGAGATCCAAACACAGCATCATTATTTTGTAACATTGTTCTTCCATCTGGACCCTCATGTACTGTGTGCTGTGGGGTATGGAACATGGCAGATGACGTTGCTGGCTGTGGAACTAAGAAGCAGTGCATGTGAGTGACCACAGCAGCAGTCACTAATGTGGAATAAAGGGAAGTTTGGATTTTTACTTTCTACTTTGAGCATTTAAAATTCTGCTGAGTTGTTACTGCTGTCCTCGTCTGGGAACGCCATTACTTTAGGAACCATTAACACAGTGTTGAGGGCCAGCAAGCGGAACTGAGGCTTCAGAGCAGAGCATACAGTGTTGGGCCTCATTTTCCCAGCCTTAGCATCATCTTTTAAGTGGGGATGATGACTTCATTGTAAAGCATTGAAGAAGGTTTAGAGGAAGTGTTCTAGGTCATGCCCAAAGGTTGGCATTTATGTATCAGCTTGTTTTAGTTTTGTCTATTTGCAGGAGTAGAAATGATTTTTCTGAAGGAACAGGGAGTTATTCAACCTGTATTTATAGCTTAGACAACATGGCAGAGTGTTAAATCCAAGTAGCTTCAGTCTATTAAAAATAACTTTCTCTCTCTCTCTCTCTCTCACACACACACACACACACAAACACACAAACACACACACAAACACAAAGATTAAAGAGACCACTTTCAAAGTTAAAATAGCAAAATACCTCCAAATATAATTTGAGAGAAAATTTATTAAGTATTTATACTTAAATATTGAATGTAATAATAAAAACAATCCCAATGGCACATAGAAACTGTTGAAGTAGAATTAAGAAATGATTTTGTCTTTCTCCTCAAATGGCATTTGAATGAAAATATTTTGAGTCTTTATAGTGTCCATGAACAAATACAAACACAGACTAGGTCAGAAGGGGGACCTGCAGAGAGAGGCCTGGTGTTGCTTAGACCAGGCCAAGAAGGCAAGAATTAAGATGCAGAAGAGGGAATCTCTGCATGAAAGTCTGCAGAAGCAATACTGGCTTGGAGGAGATGGCGGCTGGAAATAGGCGGTGAAGTCCAGGCTCCCTACCTAGCAAACCAGGGAGCAAGGGTAACAGAATACTTGGGCTAAGAAGAGATAATGAATTCCTTTCTCCGCCGTGTTTAGATTTAGGTGATGGAAGAACATCTAAGTAAAGATGTTCCATAAACAAAAAGAAGTCTGCAACAAGCGAGAGTAGAAAAGGTCAGAGCCAGAGAGAAAGATCTGCAAAATGTCTGTCCAGTGCTGAGTGGTAAACAGCTTCTGGACCTTAAGCATCTGACTTGCTTTTGGGGCATGACTTACAAACCACAGTAGATTATTTTGGAAAACACTATTTTAAATGCATTTCTTTAAAAATATCTCTGAATTCTCTCTGTGGATTAATATAGCAGCACGTTTCACATACCTGTTTAAAACTAAAAGAAACCCAAGAGATTTCTGGTCAATTCTGTTAGTTTATAGACAGGCAAAACCCAAAGGGGTAAGCTGACTGAGCAAATAAGTTTTGTTGGTTATGAATCCAGTAAATACAAACAGCCAGATAGAAATGAATGCAAATATCTGATGATTTAAAATTCTACATAGGTATGCATTTCTGGTTACAATCCATCAATTCTTTTGCAACTGTTATTTAAAATAAACCTATGCTAACTAAAATACTCGTGTTTTAAATGATTGATCCAATCCCATAAATAACACCATAATTGGAAAACTAAAGTGTCTCTTCAAACAAAATGTCCCTTAAAAATACCAGGCTGATGGTGTGTAAACCTGTCCACATTTAGAAACACTTCCTTACTTTAGCGGTTGTTAAGGTTTGAAAGTGAAATACTGACTGCAGACTCCTGTTTTCAACACTCGGTTCCTAGTTGGTTATGCTGTTTGGGAAGATAGTGGTACCTTTAGGGCGTGGGATCTACTTGGTGGTTGGAAGCTGGTAGAGGCTGACTTTAAAGGAAATCCAGGTCTTACCTTTGTCAAAACTCTCTGTTTCCTGGTGGTACTCTGTGAGAAGCCTCCACTGTTCCTTTCCCCACCGTGGACTGGCACACTATAGCAGCTACGCCTTCGCCTCATGAAAATCAATTCCCTCTGAACTGTGAGCCGAACAAACCTGTGCCCCTTAAGTTCTTTCTCTCGTGGGTTGAGTCACATAGACGAGCAGTAGCTGACATAGTTGGAGGAAGTGGGAATATTTTGTAGGTTAGAGAGGATTCTTTTAAACACTTAACTTGAAGAATGAGATTTGTACTCTTTTAAAGTTGATCCCAGGTGCTCCATATGCTTAAACTGAATGTATAATGTAGACACTCTAAGCCAAAAACAAACAAACAAACAAAAAATCCCCACACATTTCCTGTCCCCTTTCCACAGTTAGACAAAAGTAATTTCAAAGAAAGAAATGCAGAAGGAAACCATGGTAAAACCGTCACTAGCTTTCAGTTCTAATTCAGGTCATCAATCACTCTCCTTATATTTAGTCTAATTGCACTTTATCTGTCTGACAGTTGCCAGAATAAAGAAAGGGAAATTTATTAAGCTGTGAGTTTTCATGTGATTGTTTTCTAGTAATAGATTATCAAATGATTACACAGCCTAAAACTAAGGCCAATGACAGAAAACTGACCGCCTTCCAAGTAAGTTCTGCCTCTCTTGAATTATTGCTGTTTTGGAAAGTTCTTTCATAGAACAGCATTCCCCTGAAAGTTCCACATAGATACCGTTTTATTTGCTACATCTAGCGATCATGCAGAGCGAACACAGTGGCTCCTCTGGCCTGGTATACTTCTCAGTGTTTGAAGAAGCAACCAGGCTTCTTCTGGGTCTCCTTGTGCCCTGAGTACTACTCCTGGGAACTGTCCAAAGTTCTTTAACATATAGCTTTCTCCTGACTCTTGAGAGTAATGTTAATGTATTATGGACTATAACGAGAAGCTCTGCCCAGGAGTTGAACAATCTCTATTTGGATCTCTGCTTTGCCATTAACAGCCCGGTTAGATCTCACAATTTATTTAACCTCCCTGAGCCTTGATTTTCTTATCTGTCAAGTTGGAAATAAGAATAATTAACCTCCATGGACTGTTGTGTGGACTCAATGAGATCATGCAGACTCTAGCTTCTGGCACAGCTCTCATCCAAACCACACCCCTCGTAGGTGTCAGATCCTCAAAGATAAGGGGGAAAAATGTGCCACCACCTCTTAGGTTCAGATACTATGTACCAGCTGGAAACCAAGAAACACTGAAAATTTATTTAATTTTTTTTAATGTTTCACATGAGCTCACACAGACCCTCTCAAAGGAACAGTCATGAGAAGGGGTTCACCAAATTCATCTCCTTTGAACATCTAACAATATCAAGGATACGAAACACAAAAATAAAATGATAAATTTGGCACAGCTAGTTTAAGTCAACAAATACCAATGTGTACAGGTCACGATGCCCTCTTAGTTTCTTATATCACCATCTATCCTAGTTTCAAATTGGAGTTTACTCTGTATTGTAGTCTATTTGTATTTTAAAAGTTTTACCAATGCATATATGCCATGGTGTGTGTAATTACTAGACAACAAGTTTATTTCAGAAATAATGACAACAGAGAAGAGGGAATCTAGAGAGATGACTCAGTGGTTAAAGTATTTTCTGCATTATCATGAAGGCCTGAGTTCAGTCTCCTGTACAATCTAAAGACAGGTATGGTAGTGCATCTCTGTAACTCCAGTGCTGGAGGGAGAATCAGGGATCCCAGGGGCTTGCCGACTAGCTAGCTATATGAATATGTGCACTTTAGGTGCAGTGAGAGACTGCTTCAAAAAAGAGGGTGGGAGTGATTGACGAGTATAGCCAGTGTCAATTCTTCTGTACATGGGTGAGCATGTCCAGCAACCTGTGAATGTGAGCATACTCACACACCATGCCCACAAATAGAGAGAGATTAAAATAAAAATAAATGAGATGAAAAATAAGCTAAAAGTAAGGCAAACCCTTTAAAATATTGTCCAAAAGTGTGAGATATATTCTGCAACAGGAATTTCTTTCAGTAAGACAATGGAAACTTTGGACTAACTTAAAATTTGTCGTGCAATTACCCTCCCTTCTCTATGTTTGCTAATTCTGCATCTCCCAAACATAGCTTCATTCCATCACATGTTTGCCTCTCAAAAGCACATACAAAGGCAAAGTCCTGTAGCATAGAAGCGCCGATCAACTCCTCCCTTAGCGTCACTCTGTGTCCCATTTGGTTTAAGTAATGCATCTGTCTAGAAGATGCCAGGAGTTCCTCTGGATAAGGCAAAAAGAATCCCTTCCTCCAGCAGCATTTATATTTATGCTAGCATCTGCTCAACATCTTCTTATCGGAGGTCAGAATTAATTGTGTCTCCTCTAATATAAGATGCCCAGATGTCTTTCTTTAAAAGTCCCAAGATTCATCTTCATTTCATTGAAACATTTAAACATGCTCCAATTACCTAAAAGTGTTTTTCTTTGTTTTTTTTTTTTTTTGGTCTCATTTAATACTTACTGTACTCTTTTCTTCCTCCAATGTTGGAACTCAAGCCTTGGGTCCTACACACTACCATAGGCAAGCACACTACCTCACTTGGACAAAGTGTGGGCAAATACACTACCACTGAACTATAACCCCAGCCCTATACTTAACATACTTCTTTAAGACTACCTAGGTATTTAAGTCTTTGCTTTCTTGGCTGCCTTTATTCTTGACATAGACTTTTCAAGGACAAACAAACTTCTTTTCCTAAGGGCACTTAGCTCAACAGATCATTCTTTTCCAGAAAATCTCCTGACTTAATTATGAAGGCAGAATTATTTAATGGAAATCTTGTGACTGGAATTTAAGAACACTAGTTTGCAATTTGGTTCTAGCTTTGTCATTAAGCAACCTATTTGAGAAAGTTAACTTCTGGGGACATCTGAAGTAATTATGGCATTATGCATACATCTGAAGTAGCAGATGGCATTATTCCATCTAAAGTTTAGTTTCTAATGCAGGCATTCACAATATACATGATAATCCAGTCAGATTAATATAAAAAAAACTTTCAGACCTAGACTGTTCTGACTGAAAGGATAAATGGGTCCAGGTCATCCATGTCATTGAACCTGAACTTAGTGTACAGATGAGCATACAATGAGTTCTGGTTAAAATCAACTCCCAGACTTTAAGTGAAGAGACAGACCACTTGGTTATAGTTTGTTATGCTTGATAGCAGTGACATTAAGAGTGTCCAAGAAGAGCCAGTGTCCTTCCAGAACTGTTTAAATTGCTCTCAGAATATCTTCTGTGCGGGAAGAGCTGGCTCCAATATCCATGGGTTATATGTGGATGCTCCCTGTCTGAATCATTGGCACCAGTGCCTAATACCAAACAAAACTCTTAGACCCCAAGCTATTAAGTGTTGAGCAAGCTATTTAGCAACACAGGAAGTTCTGAAAGTACATTTCATTTTGGCTCAGTTACCTAGGGGAAAGGACAGGTTTTCAGGATTAAGTTGAACTTTGAGTATCATTATCCTTCCTACAGAGGCCAGATGTATTTAATGAGGAAAACACAAAGCACTCCCCTTCAAGCACATGTTTATATGTCAAGGCAATAGGACAACCTTATCCTCCTCTCCTTCTGTTCACATGAGCCAGCCAAAGTAGGCCTTAAGTAATATGGATATGCACTTGAATGAGTTCAATACTATTGGTTCACGAGGTCCTACACTTATTCTCATTGAAAGGAAATACACTGTGAATGTACATAATGCTTCATGCAAAGAGTTAAATAATGTTGAAGTCATCATTAATCATATAAAAAATCTTCATAATTAGTTGATACAAGCTGATATGGAATGTAAAAAGACACGTGAGTCAATGGACTATACTAATGTAGACTGTTCTAATTATTTATTTGCATGAATTTCCTTTAATCTCATATTCAGGCATCAGTTTAATATCTTAAACTATGAGAATGAAAAACATTTAGCTTTATTATTCCTATATGACAATGGCTTATAGATCAGATGGTGGCCATTCATTTATCATGGGAGAGAAGTTGTACCAGGCTACTGTTTTTCTGAAGGGCAGAACACTCAAGAGATCAAATAACAAACCAGAATCCCGTTGAGAGAACCATAAAGGCATGTTTCTGCAGGTCAAGAGGAGATTTACATCAAATTAACATATCTTGAGGTATCATTCTTCTTCCCTGCAGGGGTATTTCTGTCTAGACACACAATCTGGTCATTAGAACAGTGCACTTGGTTGAAGCCAACTGACAATACATTCCAATTTTCACACTCTTCTTGGCTTTGCTTCAGAGGTGGCTCTCTGCACGTGCTCCCTGGGGTGAGTTACGTGGCATCCCTCACATTAGCATCTTGTTTCTTGGAGGCACAGAGATTGTGGAACCATTTTGCTGGTTTGTCCATTACACTGTGATGCACTGGATTACTCGCCATGCTGGACATCGATCCCATCTTGTTGCTCAGGGAACATTTTCAACTTATTTCTGACTTATAGAGAGTATCAGATGTGTGGGAATGTAGAGAATAAACTAATAATCTCTGCTTTATTTTTACCCTTTGTAAGTTTTTCAGGAAACCTGGAATTCCTTCAAAAATTATAACTTTTAGTTCAAAAATTACATATGGTCAGCTAAAATTATGGCTGGTTATGGGAGAGAACAGTGGTTTCTGAACTGCATATCATAGGTCTATAGTTGATTTTTCAAATTCTGTATCTGGATACATTATAGGTGAGTTTTTTATGTTTTAATGCATTAAGAACAGCTTCAACTGAAGTAAAAAATTTCAGTTACTTGTTGTTGACCATATAGTCATTTAATAATTCTAGAAAGAGAACATAAACAAAATTTCTATTTCCAGAAATTCAGAATCTATCAGACCACAAATGAGATATGAATAACATACATTTAATTACAAGTTGCAGTTTTAAACTATCACTGCTCTGTAGAAATAAATGGCAAGACATGGATGAAAAGTCACATATACCACTGGAAAGCATATGGTATGCCAAATTTAAAAAAGACATTGGTAAAATTAATACTACATTTTATTTACATATCTTTTCACAAATAAACATATATATGTAATATATATAAGCATGTGTGTGTTTGTGTGTGTGTGTTTTCTTTCCTATATCTTATATGAAAGCCTTTGAACAGTAAGGTTCTGACATTTGCAGCACATTTCAATTGGGACCCGCCATATTTTAAATACACAACAGTCAAAATGCAGCTGATGGCTTCTTGCTGGGCAGCATGGCAAAACACACAAGAAGATCTGAGGAGCCATGGAAGAGGAAGTAGATTTCCCACAGGACCATCATGGACACTGAGCAGAAGTGCTGACCTTTGAGCTTGGCATTTAAAGATTTTATTAGTAAAACAAGAATTGATCTTGGCCTGGTTCTGAGTCTCCTTATTAAATTTACATGTGTCTTTTAAGCTATGGCTAAGCTTTAAAGACAAAATAACAGGACAAGTGTTTTTTTATGTAAAAGAAAAATAATGTCAAGATAAAAGATGCTTTGAGAAAAGGGAGACGTGTAACCAAACAGACCAATTACATGATTGTTCAAGAACTGTGGGAGATAAATTCAAACACTGTCTACATTCCCTTTTCCCCTCCTTACTGGGGACCAAATCTTAGGCCTTACACTTTCTGAGCAACAGCTCTACCACTGAGCTGGAGTCCTTCTCTCTGAATATCAGTTACATATCTCTTCAACCCAGCGCTCTCTTGTGAACTCCAGACACGTTAGTTCTACAGTGGACCCTTTTATTCAGGTGGAATCCACAGACAGTATTAATAGAGGACAACAGGAACCCAATTTCTAACTCTCTAGCTAGATATGATCTACCTATTTATTTTTGTAGGTAATATTCTAAAATGCCTTTCATTTTAAAGAAAGAATAACACAAGGGATATTTATGAACAATATGTATTTCATGTATCAAATATACAAATGTATGAGAATATATGTGCCTGATGAGAGAATTCATCATGAAACTCATTGCTTTGATAATTAGCATGCACTAATGAAATGAATGAATTGGCATAGGCTCTCTACATAGTGGCATCCATCTCTGTTTATAGTCATTCTTCCTTCTTGTCTAATTTCTGAAACTGAAAACCTTCTCTTCATCTCTAGCAGCTAACTCTGAGGAAATCCCTCTAGTTATACCTCCAGAGCACACTCAAAACATGACCCCTTCCTCTGTTGCTACCTTGATCTGATCCATCACTATCCTTCACTGCATTGCTGGGACAGCTTCCCTACTTGGTCTGCTCACACATGCCCCTTCCTTCCTAGACAGTCGATTCTAGTACAGAACTAGACCAGCAGTCTTGAAATTGAAGTTAGAGTACCACCTGAAATCTTCTAAGCGCTCCCTCATTCAATTCCTAAACAATGTGTCTGGGGCCTGTGTGCTGACAAGGGCATTCTTGGCTCATCAGCTCCTTAATAGGATGAACTCAGACTTTCACGCTTCTTGCCATGTGAGCTTCCAGTATTTCAGACAGGTAAGCAAGTACATCTAGTTCAGTGTGAAATTTAAGCTTGGGCAAATATCTTTCTCCAGCCAATGGAATGAGAACAATGGTTCCTGCACTAGGGCCTTAGTATAGGCTGGCCTGCGTCCGTATCCACTTTCTACTTCTTTTGTTGTCTGTCCCACTCTGCATGGGTCTAAGAATTGAACTACCTGGGACTGTCAGGAAACGATGAAAGGACAAACACACAGACACATAGAAAAGCTGGGATCAGAGGACAAGCCATAATAGCCTAGCAGCTCAACATGGTTGAATATGAGATGGAGTTATTACATGCAGCTAAATAAGGAGGCAGGGTTATATTTATTGACAAAAATGCAGTTTTAGCTAATGTTAGTGGGAGCAATCTTTAGACTCTGAACTTCTTGCAGGAAACACTGTCAACATTCACACTCAAACCAGAAGATAGCAATCCCTCTGAACTGTACCCAGAGAAAGTTCTGCCCCTCCCATTGGGCTGAGGCATTATCAGTTTTTGACATGGCCATGCCCTTGTCAATCAATATACATTTACTCAGGACTTCATTCTTCTTAGATATCCGAGAGACTTACTTAGATACCTTTTTTTGTATACAAATCAAAATATTCCCTTCTCAATGAGCAACCCAACAATTACCACCTTACCCAATAGATTAAAGCTAATGTCACCAACATTGGAATAAAGCAACATATTTTAGCACCAGTTACAAACCCTAAAGAAGACTGAATATTATTTTAATGTTTTCCCTATAAAAAAGGTTTAAAGTATGACTCAGTTTAAGAAAAAGCAAAATAACTCAAAATCTATTATCATTGTAAATGCTTCAAAATGCCTTGACCAAGAAACACACACACACACACACACACACACACACAAAGGCCAAAAATGTTCTATATCACAGACTGGTAAAACCTGGTGATAAAATGAAGCTTATAATTCTAGAATCAGTACTGGGGGAGCAAAAACTGTATGAAGAATGTGACTGGATAATTTAATGAACTTTTAACAGGGATCTAACTGAGTAGTAATATTATATCACCTTTAATTCTCATGATTGAAAATTAAAATTTAATTGTGTTTTTAAATGACTTTATTACTAGAAGCTCAACACTGAAATATTTATGAGTTGAAGATCATGACATATCTAACTTCTTCAAAAGCTCATGAAAAAATCTGCTTATATAGGCAGATCATGACATATATAAACGTGTAATCAAGAAAAATTTTAATTTGAAGAGAACTCAGTCATCAGTTCAGTGATTTTCATGCTCTTTCTTCAGTGGTTTCTTTGCCATCAGGTTATGACAAAGTTACACACACACATATGCACACACACACATGTGCAAGCATGTGCTGACACACACACCAGCAAATCAATAATGTCTTATTTACAAACCTATGTAAGGTTTCAAAAAAGAGTTTTAGGCTTATAAACTTTCTGAAAGTCATAGCTCTGGGTTTTTATTTCTTCTTTGGGCACCCAGACAGAAGGAGTTATCTTATTAAACGATGTGACTTATTCTTGGTTCTAAGTTAGTGGTAGAACTTGGTGTTTGTGTGAGTGCCCAAACCCTAACACTTGCATGATAGTTAAATGAGTGACAACATTCATGAGCTTCAAATAAGTAAACTATGGTTTGTCATCCATAACTGGTATCAATGTCAAACTTAATCATATCTCGAGGATAGATGAGTTGCCTAAAGTATATATTCATTGGTTGCTTAGCATACAAATAGGAATGGATTTTTCTAAACTGAAAAGAATATTCTGTAACATTGTTCCCTATGTTGAGGAAAATAAATGACTGTAGAGAGTCATGATTTTCTTCCTCTTTCACCCTTCCTATCTGCTCTGCTTTGGAGTACAGGAAGGTGGGAGGACATGGTCACACTTACCACACTTAACATCCAGTAAGGCAGCTTAAATTTCAAAGGATTTCTGTGCAGAACAGTTTGTTTTTCCTATGCAGTCCTGGTGTGTGTGTGTGTGTGTGTGTGTGTGTGTGTGTGTGTGTGTGTGT
>LOJH01007693.1:14298-30616 GCA_001685095.1 Ellobius talpinus
GTGTGTGTGTGTGTGTGTGTGTGTGTGTGTGTGTGTGTATGTGTGTGTGTTTGCATGCATACAGATACTATGTGCATGGCCTGAGGAGGACGAGCTAAGGTTTTTGAGGTGGACAGGAATGTGATAGGAATCACAGGAGAAAAATAAGGAAGTTACTTCTTTCAGCAATGATGCAGCAAAATTATTAGAAAAGACATTTTCTTTTTCTTTCTTTTTTTTGGAGGAGGAGGGTGGAGATAGGATTTCTTATTACATAGGATTATGTAGCTCTGGCTATCCTAGGACTCTCTCTCTGTAGACCAGGCTAGCCTCAAACTCATAATGATCTGCCTGCATCTGCCTCCCTAGTGTTGGAATTAAAGGTGTGTGCCACCAGTGTCTGTAACAGGAAGGCTGCTTGTTCCTTTTCCTGGCCACCCAGACTCTTGAAATCACTCAAAAAATTATATATTATTTGCAATACTGTTTGACCAATAGCTTAAGCATATTGCTAGCTAGCTCTTACATCTAGAATTAACCCGTCTCCATTATTTTATATTTTACCCTGAGGCTCATGGCCTACCAGCAAGGTCCTGGCTCCTCTGTTCCCAGCGATGGCTCCATGGTATAACTTTCTCTGCCTTCTTTCTCCCAGCATTCAGTTTAGTTTTCCCTGCCTAGCTCTATTNTTGACCAATAGCTTAAGCATATTGCTAGCTAGCTCTTACATCTAGAATTAACCCGTCTCCATTATTTTATATTTTACCCTGAGGCTCATGGCCTACCAGCAAGGTCCTGGCTCCTCTGTTCCCAGCGATGGCTCCATGGTATAACTTTCTCTGCCTTCTTTCTCCCAGCATTCAGTTTAGTTTTCCCTGCCTAGCTCTATTCTACCCTATCCCAGGCCAAGGTAGATTATTTATTAACCAATAAGAGCAACACTTATACAGAATGCCCTCCCACACCAAGTGTCCAGCCCAGAAAGGGCATTCACTACATAATGGAAGGCAAGGAACCTTCCATTGCTCTATTACTACTTCCAAATTCTCCTCCCTTCATCAGCAGTTACTATAGAACCACATCATCCCTAACCTTCTAAGAGGTATCAGTGAAAAAAACCATCAGTCATGGATTCCCTCCTCAATTTTGGCTTGGGTCCATTATTTACACTTGATGTAAATTAGTGACCTGTGTTATATGCTCTGTGTTTCAGTCTGGAGCACAGACAATTTGTTGGGGTCTTTACGACTTCCTCACTAATCAAGAGAGAAAAAAAAAATTCAGTGTTTTTAAGGGAAAATGTCCCGGAGGGGTGTGTGCACAGTTCAAAGATTTCACTTCCCATGCTTAAGCCAAAAGATGATGGGGCATGTAAGCATCGGTGTTTGGAGGCTGCTACTTAAACAAAGTATGCACTTATAAACATGCATTTTGATAGTTACATAATAGAAATGGAGTCTGTTTCTCTACTTCTGCATCAAACCACGGGCCCAAATTCATCTTTGCTTGGATTCACAGTTTTCAAGTTGTGTGACTTCCCCCAAGTATGTAAGAAGCATTTTGCATTTAAGCAGTGCTGTAACATTTAGTAATTTTTAGTAATTTTGTGGATTGTGAAATTCACTCTTTTTTCTCAATTTTTATATGTATTAATATACAATAGGTTAGTGATAGACCATGCCCTATCTAATGTACATAATAAAGTAAGAAACTATCTTAAAGCTGTATGTCATGCAGATTTCATTGGAATTCTTTTGTCTTTTCTCCCTTTTCCTATGATGTGACTGTACCTCCGAAGTTTAGAAGTATCAACCTACATCTGTTGTTATGAAGACATCAAGACTAAATACAAGAACTCAAATTGTTTCAATATTTAAAATGCAAAAATCCATTAGATCAGTTAACATTTTAATTAATAAATATATAAAATTTAACAAGTTGATAGGGCAATTTGTTACATCTGAACTCAAGTAAAGATGGCACGAAACTGAAGATGCCTTGTGTTCCTAATAGAGCCATGCAGATTTCAACATACTGTTGCCCAATGTTTAATATTGTTGAAAAAGTAGGTTGAAACGATTGCCCTCAGCCAGCTCACTGTGTTGCTTCTCGTTAGTGTCCATATTTCATGATCTCTACAGCTAGTTACACATTTGGAGCATCTGCAAAAGCTCAAGCTCTGCTCTAGCTTCCTGTGGCGGGGCTGAGGGCTATTTGCTTTGGTATGGTTCATTTCTGTCTGTGGTATGTGATAAAGGTGGTGATTTCTTGACATGGCAATATAGATGGGTTTTCCCCATTAAAAATCTCAACTAAGGGGGAGGGGACCCTTATTAATCACTGTGTGGTCTTGCAAATTGTGCAGTAGTATGGAATATTTTCTTCCCATGTTTGGAACAGAATAACAGCTACATGTGAAATTGCCAAAATCATTTTTTAAAAAGCAAGCAACCCCAACCAAAACAAACAAAATAAAGTTTAATATTATTTTAAGAATAACTATCCTGAAAAAAAATTGTTTAACCCAAACAAAATATTTCCAAGGTATTGCCAAGAATATGAAAATGGAAATAGGCACACACACACACTCATACATGTATACTTTCCAATCTTTAACCAGAGAAGGACAAGAATATATTAAAATTATAGCAATATAATCAATAGTCAGCTACATATTTATTGAACATCTATTCTACAATTGGCAATTCTGATATTTTTCCCCTTATTTACCTTATTTAATCACTACATTCACTCCTCTTAGTAAGAATCAAGTCACAGATGTGAACATTTATGACTGTCTTCTGCATATTTACTAGAACATTCTGTGAGTGCATCTTGGTATTCTTAATTCAAGTCTCATTTAAGTAGAAGTTGTTTGGAAATATACAGCCAGCATCCCCAACACACACACACACACACACACACAAACACACAAACACATACACACCTTTCTTAAAATGACTGAAGAATGATTCTTGTGACAGTGGAATGTCTTTTATAAATCATCTGGGTAGTGGTTTGTAAGAGGACATTTGATGAAGAAACATAGGAAAGTCAGAGCCATGGGAATGATGCTGTGGACGTCAACACATGTCTCTAGAAATTCCTTATTAAGAAACTAAAGATGTTTCAGTGACCCGAATATGGGAAAACTATGTTTCTTCTAAATTAGGGAGATCTTGCATATGGCTCATTTACTGTTCACTAAACTACAAGAAAACTCAGAGTCTAATATGTGAGTCGCTGTTAGAAAATTTTAAGAGTATTCATGTGTGTCCCACTGTACCAGTTTTTTTCTTATTTGCCTAATGCTGTGGGATAAAGCTTTTGTACACTGTAAAGGTAAAAAGCTGATTGGCCAGTAGCCAGGAAGGAAGTAGAGGTGGGGCAACCAGACTAAGAGAATTCTGGGATGAGAAAAGGAAAAGAGTGAGTCTCTAGCCAGACACAGAAGGAGAAAGATGAAAATTCTGCACTAAGGTAGCAAGCCATGTGGCTAAACACAGATAAAAATTATGGGTTAATTCAAGTTGTACGAGCTAATTAATAAGCCTGTGCTAATAGGTCAAACAGTTTATAATTAATATAAGCCTCCATGTGTTACTTTGGGACTGAAAAACCACAGGACTGGGAGGAACAGAAACTTGTGCCAACAGCCTAATTATCAATTTCAATACTTTGAATTGAAATTGATAATGAAATATATAAAATGTATAAATTATGTGTACATGGTTATACGTATATATGTGTTAGTTACTCTATCTCACAGAATAAATGTAAAATATAAGGCATGAATATTTATAAAGACAAAGCAATAAGTATTATGAAACAATGCCAGAAAGAATTAAGTGTATTTTACATGGCATACACTCTATTATTTATTAGTCATTTGAAAATTTTATGCATATATGAGATGTATCTTGATCATAGCAACCACTCAATCCCTTTCCCAATCTCCACTGAACCAAAGACTTCCCATAGTATCTCCCTTCCAACTTCATATCCTCCTTTCAGGATATTTATTTACTTACCTATTTATTTATCTATTTATTTATGGGTTCCTACTATTTATTTATTCATTTCAACTTTCTAAATCTAGTTAGTGCTGCCCATATGTACATGGTTATGGGGTCATCCATGGAGTCTTAGAGAACCTGTAAACGTTCATACCCCTAACAGGAAGTGACTTTTCCTCCCCAGGTAGTCATTAACTATGTATGAATAGTTCTTCATTTAAGATTGGGCCCTTTGAAGTCCCTCCTTAATCCTTGATGGGAATCCAAAAATGTTAAATGGCTTTACCTTGTGTAGGTAACCACAGTTGAGTTCCTGTGTGCAGCAACCACTTAGTATTCAGAGAACATCCTTCCATAGTCTCCATCCCTATCCTCTTACAGTCTTTCTGGCTCCACTCGCTGAATGTCCCCTGAGTCTTGGATGAGGAGGAGTTGGTATAGATATCTAAAGCTGGGCACTCATGGTTGGTTATTTTTAACTCTTTGAACTAGCAATGTGTCTTTGTATTAACCACATCTCTGACCAAATTTTCTTTGACCTAAATGAAATTAAGAACAGTAGAAACAGTGCTGGGGAGATGACTAAATGGGCAAAGGAGTTGCTGTAACAAGCATTGGGTCAAAGTACAGATACCAGCTCCTACATAAATGTCTGCTGGGCATGGTTCCCTGTTGTAAGATACAGCGCTGAAGGCAGAGCTGAGGGTTCAACTTGGAGAATGTGCTTCAATAAATGAGGAGTAGAACTATCATAGAAAAATTGTGACTTCAACCTTAGGCCTCTATACACACAATACACATATGCTCCAACACATACACACAAGTGTGCAACCTTTCCCATGCTTACAGGCACAACAATTGCAGACATATGTCAACAAATAGTAGAACCAATAAAACCCCCCTTTACAATTAAGATTGTGTGGGACAGCCATTCATGGACTATGAAGTGAAAAACTGTGGACGCCATCCTTCATTGCTTAAGCTACTGAGTCAACTCAGATTAATGACACAATCTCCAAAAGCTCCCTTATCTCTAAATTCACATAATTTTTGTGTGTGTGTCTATAAGGTTGAAATGAAATGAAATTAACTTGACACATAGCACAAGCTAAATAAATTTTTGCTTTGTCCTTAGTCTCCTCATAGAAATCTCTGTCCCTTTGATTTAGATTTAACACACTCATCCTGAAAAGTTTAGTAATGAGAATTATTCAGTTGGGCTTTTGAGACAGGATCTTATGTAGCCCGGGCTGGACTTGAACTCAGGAACTTGTACTTCCACCACCTCAGTGCTTGAATATTAGGCCTGTGCCACCAGACCTGCCTGAAAAATGAATTCTGATGAAGAATATGCATTTGCCTATTTCCTTTTATTGCATAGGGAGAAATTTATTCTAATTTTATATTGAGTGAAATTTTAAATGATACTAAAAGGGTATTTTATGATATTAAATGTTAATGTATTTTAAAAATAATTTCAATATTAAGTAATTTTTAAACAATGTAGTTCAATGGTTGCAAAGATATGTTTATATATGTATGTGCATAGATGTGTGTATATGTGTACATATATATATATGCACTAGTAGAGTTAAATATTTATTTGACACTAATTACCTGAAGTGGCCTTTAGATCTCTAAATATAATTTTTGATAGAATCTAAGCAGTGCCCCATTACAAAAATCTTTCCCAACCACTGAATATTTGTGCTTTTATAGACAACTAAATTTGTCTGTTCTTGTTAGCATTTTTATGAGACAAGATTGTGGAGCACTGCAGGTTACAATCAGTTGTTTTCTAACCATTTGTTGAGTGATGTTTCAGCGAAAGGAAATGTAGAGGAATTTGGACTTTACATCATTAAAAAATTATCAAGTAGAAGTTTAAGAAAAACGCTAACTAAAATGTTTATTTTAATACTACTTTTGAAAGCTGACTATGAATTGAGATATTCAACAATAGGTAATTAGGTAGACTACTTGTGAGCCATTGAATCTGAAAATGGCAATTAAATGAACTGGAGAGTACATTTCTTAACATGAAATAAAACATACATAAATAAAAACAGATCTTGAAAAACAGTATATGCAATGACCTTCTACTTTAAGAAAAATAAAGTCATACCTCTATCAGCATTTTCTGATGTTTTCACTAATGAGCACATGATACTTATGAAGTAAGAATCATTAACTAAGAAGCAAAGAACTTGTAGCTAAAGTCCAGTCTGTGTTCACTTCCAGCCACTTGCCCATCTCCCAACAGCTGGCTTAACACAGAATTGAGGGCAGCACGTGTCCTCCACAGTCTTCCCTATGAAAAGCACAGGCTCCTTTGGGTGGCCTTAAAAGCACAAAGTGAGAGCAGTTGGAAAGGAGTTTTAGAAGGGAGGGCTCGGCTTAGATTCTGTCTCATTTCCATTTCTCGGGCCACGCTACTATTAGGACTACATTCTCCTTTATTTCCACTTCTTACATCAGAAATCGGTACACGAGAAAACTCCTTACAACAATTATGCAGCCAGTTTGCCTTTGTTTTTAAATATCTGGTAATGTTAAAATAAGTTCATATAAACCTCCAGATGTTTATTATTTAAATCATTGTAGTAACCTGATATCTACATGTCTTCCTACATGCAGAGGTGTGCACTCTAAGTGGAGAACTGCTCTATGTTTTCTTTTCAAGAGCAGTACTGCTTACTTTTTAGCAGCTCTAAACTACAATATGTTAATCGACTGGGATGTAATACAAATTCTTAGTAATATCTCAATATTGACTTGAACTTAAAATAACAGTGCCAGGTCTTACAGACAACTTTTACTTACCCATGTGTATTTCTGGCTCTTGAATTCAGCTTAGTAAGTCTCTTATTTTTTACACATAGACTTCTACTCCAGTGTCAAACTGATCTGTTAATACATTTGCATGTTCTTATCGAGAAGGCAAAGAAGAGAGCAGAGTAACTGAGTAAGAAGTACAGTGGTCCAGAGTGGACTTCCTCCGAGACCTTGGCTGTGCTTGTAAAATTAAGTCATTTGGAAATAGGTCTTACCCTTGTCTACTGACCTTTGGCTCCTATATGTCTTCTTCTCAGGCACCTTCTGGACACATTCCTTCAGATGCCTTTTACTCAATCTAAAAATAGGCCCCAGATGTCTTGCTACTTTATTATGCAATCTCTTTCCCGCTCACAGAGACTGTACCGTTTAGCCAAGACAAAGGGAAGACTTTAAAGACAGAAGCTTGAGTTCAAAATGAGTTCATAGCATTTTCCTTTTGTCTCTATGTGAACAGTGAGGAAATGTAGAAAACTGTTTTTAGTCATTTTATTTCTGCATAATGCGTGATAATTGAAACAACCTTTTGGTTTAAAGTCAGATGTCAATGTTTGTCAAATTTTAGATGAGAGCTGCTTTACATATTCACCACTTGAATATCTTACATGTGCATATCAATGTTTTCATTAACTTCTCAGCTTCATTTCCAACAAATACCTTCTGTTCCTCATATCCTGTGATTAATAGCTATCATTGAATTTTCTGGCAATGGTGGGTAAGTGGTTTAACCTTGGCCTTCTGTCCTAGGACTGGAAGTCAAGTGAACACAAGAACCTCTGCGACATGTGTCTCAAACAGTTCAGGTTCGTTTCTCATGTGGAATTGGACTGAATGTTTTGAAAGAAGAGTTGGGTTTGTTTATTTATGATATATTCTTTGAGAATTTCATACGTGTATGCCTGCAGTTTGAAAAAGGGAGAGTTGATTGAAAAGAAAATAAATATTTTTTGCAATTCCTAGCCTGTCATGACCCATTTTGGGTGATTTCTGTGATGTGTTGTGATTGTTCATGATTTGTTACCTGTGACAAATCAGGGAATAAGAATATTTCTCATGGGAGAAGAAGTGGGAGCTGACTAAATTAATAATCACAACTTTTATCTCTAAGAAACAGTCAGGTCATCCTCAGTTTCCTTTACAAACCTTTCCAAGCAGGGAACAGCCTCAGAAACAACAGCGTCAGAAAGAACTAAAATGCATGACTCTGAAATTGGAATGAAGCCACAAAAAGTGTGTTTGTGCAAGGAAAAGAAGTCCAAAGCTGATATTCATTAGCATTCTGTCTTCAGCAGAAAAAAAACAATTAAAAGTGTGTTATAGGTTCAAAATTATTCTTGTGGTATTCTACTTTAAAACAACCAAACTTGAGTTGATCAACATTAACAAAACAAACAAACAACAACAACAAAAAAACCAAGAACGTTGGGTAGCAATTGAAGTCACAAATATTTTTCTGTGAACTTGGATGTCTTGAGCAAAGCTAGGATGTTTGCATAATCTTTTCTGTGGCAACAACATTCCACACACATATTTCTCTTTAAAAAGAAACTCCACATTTAGTGGTATTCTGGATTCAATGTCTAAATAAAAAGCATCTCAAGTCAAACCCCGTTCTAAAAATTGACATGCATATAAAAGTTTGACACCTCCATTCAAACATTAGTAAACAACTTAAGGTCATATTAATGCAAAGTATAATTTTATTTAAATTTCTGAATCGACACTTTCAACTATCTAGCTCAATTTTATCTCCCAAACCACTCAAATGCCTGAAGTTTCTTCAAATGAAACAAATCTCTATTTATACTAATGGGTAAAGTGCACATTCAGTCTACTTGAAGAACCTTTGTCAAAGTCCAGAAACAAAAATGTTGGACATGACCTGACATTCCCCGATATTTGTCTTCAACAAAAGAGTCAAGTCTCAAAGTGCATAGTATGTTTGTTTAAAAAACAGAAATATAAAACATAAATACACAAATCTAAAAAACACAAAGCTATGGGTTATACATACATTAACAAGGGGTTATTTAAGATAGAATTTAATAAAGCAATGCTTTTATAGTGAAAATGACTCTATTTAAGACAGTTGAAAATGTGTCATAAATCATAATTCTTCCTCAATTCAGTAGAGCTGCACATGTGCTCCTGATACTCCATGGAGAAAAGTGTCTTGTCTCATGACTATACTTGAACTACACATATGTTTCTGACACTCCATGGAGTAAAGTGTCTTGTCTCATGACTACACTTGAGTGAGGAATGATAATATTTTTACACGACAAAATATATTTTTGCTACATATTGTAGCAAGCTTTTTTGTTGGACTATCTTTGGACTGCCAGCCTACAGAAATGACCTGGAGACTTATTATTAACTATGAAATCTTGACCTTAGCTTAGGCTTTTTCCCAGCTAGCTCTTATAATTTAATTAATACTTTTTTCGTCTACCTTCTTCCACATGGCTCCATTTCCTCTCCTTAGTACCACTCACCTAACTTGTGCTGAAATCACACACCTAGATTCCTTCTCCCAACTTTTCTCTCTCTGCCAGGAAGTCCTGCCTGTATCTCCTGCCTAGCTATTAGCCGGTCGGCTTTTTATTTCACCAGCGATACATCTTCACACAGTGTAAAAATATCCCACAACAACATACTTTCCATGAAACTGTCACTGCATAAAGGCAGACTTATAAATACAGGATGTTCCAAACTGTTAGGTAGACCTGTGGGAGAAAAATAATTAGCATATGCCATATCTTACTTTTGTTTGCAAATAATAATAATTACCTTCACCATGATGTCATGATTTGCTACAAGAGCTGTTGCCAACAGCTGCACAGAAAGACAAGATAGTCAAACAACTAAGCTGCCATTTAAAGGAAATTAAGCATCACTGGAAAACATTCTAATCAGATGATGGGTTAACCCAAGTTTCCACACAGCCTTATTTATGGTTTCTAAGGTCAAAATTGATGCTGACCACATCAAATTAGTGCAATTAGCAAAAAACTAAAACAATGAAGTCTTTTCCAATCCAATCTCTCTTTTTGGAAGTCCAATTAGAAGTCTCAGTTGGTGGGAATTATGGGTACGGATTATAGCTATGGGTATAAATTTTTTACCTAAAAAAGTAATTTTTTTTACTGTCAGAATTTTAAACTACACATTATACCCCATAGAAGTGTCTTGTTTGGGGAATCATGCACAGAGCACACATACTTGTATATGCATACACAAAGAGGGAAAAATACGCACAAGGGAATTTTCTTTATACATTGAACCTGCAGATAGAAGCAAATTAGTAAACTGAGTCACATCATCCCTTTCTATGAGCTGGGGTTTTTTTTGTATTTGTTGTTGTATTTTTGTTTTGGGGGTTTTTTTGGTTTTTTTCTAGAAAACTATGTTTCTTGTAAGAGTGATGTTGAGAAGAAACAGTGAAACATCTGATTTCTGTTCTGGTAATGACTTTCAAGTTTCTAACGCAGAAGGCAAAGGTCCATGTTGATTGTTTGTGTCCAGGTGTGACTGACACTCCAGTATGTACTATGTACTCACAATCGGGGCATGATTGATGAGGCTGGGGAGCGGTCAGTGGGAAAAGAAAGAGCTTGCTGTGCAAGCATAAGGACCCGAGTCTAGATTCCCCAGCATCCATGTAAAAGCTCATCTGGTCTACAAGTTTCAGAAATTGTGCCTACAATCTCCTCCCCCCAACGGCACTCAAATTTTGTCTTGTTTTATGTGGAATAAGCTTAGTATCTGTTTGGAGGTATAGCATATCTCCTTTAATGAAGTAAACAATGTCATAGATAACAATTCAGCTCATAGCAAATGAGAGCTGGGCGTGAACAAGATCCCCCTCTGGGGCCTGCTACCAATGAGTTCACACAGTTTCTGGTGCTCAGCTCCCAAAGAGGACTGCTTCCATTTTCCACTAGCCGGCACATGTTTAGGGCTGCAAATAAGTAAAAGTTCTTCTTTATTGTGTTAAATCTGTTAAAATACGCTTGACTAACCTCCTAGAATGACATATTAATAGATGGGGGAGAGTTGCTGGCTTCAAAGACCCATGAAATAAACAGCACAGAAAACTCAAGTAAAATGCGTTTATCCTAAAACACAGTTTTCTGCCCTTTGCTGATGAAATGAATAACAAGAGAACAAAGGGTTGTGTAGTGGCCAAGTGCTAATAACTTCTGTCATAAACTTCATGGACGCCAATGATTTTCTGTGGAATTGACCTGCCCGGTAAAACATACAAGAAGTATCACCAGCTTCCCTACTTGCTTTGAGTCTTTCGTGTCCTGTTCTGCTTCTGTTGTGAGGATGCGTCAGAGTTTCCCAGAGACGATCTGGTAAGAGACTCCTCAAACTAAGACTGTTCAACCCTTCCCAGATGTGGAGGAGTGTGAAGTGGTTATATTCGCTCTGTGTTTACACGTGTATTCTGTAACATGCAGGCATGTCTCATTGGAGAGTGGATGCTAACGAGCAGGGAAGTAGATAGAGATGGGATAAGAGAGGCAAGGCTTAAGTAGCAGTTATCTCTTGGATGCCCATAAAGGAAAGGAAAGCTGCTGGTGTAGATAAGCCTAAGAGCGAAGTGAGTTTCATTTCTCATGAAGCACAGTGAACTAGCACATTTGCGTCTGCCCAGATGAGCTCTGCTCCGCAGTTGGGCCAGCCAACAGGTCCAGATTGTATGGTGACTCTGCCACTGTTTTTAATTCTGGTCAGTTTCATTATTTGCTACAGAAGTGAAAGACTTTCCAAACCGGTTTTCCAATATACACCCACAGTTACGCAGAGAACACTATGTGCTCACCAGTGTGCTGCCTCATTAATCCACACCGGGTTAGAAGATAAACCACAACTCAATTCTATCAGAGGCCGTTGTTATCATCAAACAAGGCAAATGTACTTATCTCTCTTTGAGATATGATTTTTCACTTAAATCTTCATGGGCCTATTCTTCATAAGAAGACAGTGCAAAAATAGACCCCAGTGTAGAAAATGTGAGTGAATGCTGTGGAATAAGACAAAACCACTTATTTTTGACCCTTGATCAGAGTTAAAAAGTAAATAAACAATCGTGACCGCCTTTGCTAAATCTATATATTGTCTTTAACTGCCTGGGTGTCTCAAGGGAACTTGAACCTCAAAGGAATGTTGCAATGTGACCATCATACCCAAAACCAAAGGAGAAAACAGTGGTTCTTCTTTAGGGAAAGCTACTTTTATTTATAAATACAATTTTGAATATCTAAAAGCATTATAATAAAGAATCATTTATCCTTGTTCTCATATTTTTGATACTAAAGCATTTTAAGTGAGTCAGATGACTTCAGGTTGTATCTGAAGACCTTTGGCATCTTATTCTCTCTATGTCTCTCTACTTGGCACATTTCATTGGGAAATCCTGGGAAATCCTGGTAATTAGTCTGGAGCCAACAGAAATCAAATGTTCTTAAAAGGCAGTCATACTTTTCAATCCCTGGGCAGGCCTTGGCTTTAGTCACCATGAATTCTGAAAGCAGACCAATTGTTTCTTGTGCCCGGGATACTAATATCAACCAGCTAGACATTCGATACTATTGCATCTACCGTCTCTGAAGTCCGGACACATCCTATAATGGAGCAATAAAGAATGATGTAATAAGGAATGAAGTAATAAGGAATAAGGACTATTTGGCTTTGTGTTCCTTTTTTCACCTAAAACAAATAATGAGGCTTCCCGCCATCATTGGCATCCCACCATCGACAAAGTACATTTAAAGTCCAATTGCACAATTCCATTTTGTGCCCAAGCCTGGCATTGAAAACCCAGCTACTCCAGTATTGAAATGGGATATACGTGCTGTGGCCAAAGTGTGCTATAAAGTATACGCGTTCCATAGTCTCAGTGTACCTTCCTGTGAAAGGCTGTTTGCACATAAAACAATAAATATCTAAGTAAGTGTGTGATGGAGCCAGGCAGTGGTGGCGCACACCTTTAACCCCAGCACTCGGGAGGCAGAGGCAGGGGACTTTCCGAGTTCGAGGTCAGCCTGGTTTCCAAGAGTGAGTTCCGGGACAGTCACAGCTACAAGGAGAAACACTGTTCATCCCCCCACACACCACAAAAAGTGTGTGTTGGTAGCATATGGGGCTTTTTGTAAGCGCCAAAGCATACTGAGTGTGGTAGATAGCATTGTGACTTTAAAACAAAGCACGGAAAGAAGTATCGATTAACATTTTCACTGGAAAATAGAACAAAGGAGTGCAGTAAGTGTTAGCTTAACAAGCAAACCACTGGCTGAGAACACTGATAGCAATCAATGCTTTTCACTAAGCGTTCAGTGACCATACAGGGTCCTCAAAAGGAACTATTAAGCCTTAGAGAGGACAGTTGATACAAGCTGTCTATTTTCATTTTCTCAGGGATTAGGTAAACCGTTAGCACTTCATTTAATTGGAAAATAGTGTATGGTTTTAGATGGCAATCACTATAACAATGGTGCTGGCAGTGAGGCCATGAAGGGAGAACCCAGACAAAAGCTGAAATTCCAAGCAGAAATTGGTTCTGTTTTGACTTTCCACAACTGTCTCTTACACAGCATATCCTGCCTCAAGTAACAGGCCCATAGCTTAAGCCTCCAATGAGGGAAAGAACACAGACCCAGAAGCTTGGTGGGTACCCTTAGAATCTTAGTGTTGACGTGAAAAGCACAGATTTCAGATGTGGGTTCTAAAGCAGGAAAGATGAACAGACACTAAAGAGCAAGAAGCAGAATGTGCTAGCTATTCCAGGTGAAGCTGCAGTCACACATGCTCCTTCCAAGGTGACCACCAGAGTCCCACCTCTGGGGTGCCACAGAAAAGAGAATCAAGCTTGACCGCTGAGTTTGGAAACTGTTTTATTAATGAGACATTCATGACCACAACCAGAGCACACACAGGGATGCCTGCTCCTGTGCAGCTGTGCATTCCATACAAGCAGGCAGTCAAAACCGTTAGAAGGGCTTTTATTTTTACAGTCTCTAAGGTAAGAGCAAGCGTAAAAGGACAAACCAACCAATAATGACCTTAACCCTCCCCCATACCCAGACTCAGACAATACTTCTGATGTGATACGAACTCATAACTCGAAGCCTGGAAAGATAACTCTGTTTAGACTCAGCCACTCACACCCACAACAAAAACCTTCTATTTGCATCCTTGTGGTAGGCAGGTTTCTACCATATCCCCGATCTTTCTTGAATGATAAAATTTTCACTCTTATACATATCCCCCCCTCCCCCGTCTAGTGTGTGGCCTGGATTGAGAAACTTTCTATAATCAATAAGCTACAGCAACAATGCCACTTCCATGACAGCAATGCAAAAAAAGGATGACAGCTAACTGTTTAATCGATTCCACTGACTTTCTGCATGCACAAACTAAGTATTGGATAGGTCCTAGTGACATGAAACTGTGGTCATGGAGCCACCTGCCCACAGGAGCTGAATCTATGTGAGCTTAGATGGTAATCTGTTACTATTTGACAGTCAGAAACCTAGGACCGGATCAGCATCGTTTGCTGTTCTTAACTGTTTGAGAATTTTATACGTGTGTATAATGTTTTGAACAAATCTACCTCCCCTCCCATCTCCAATTCCTACCCTTTTCTCCCAAAATTTTTCTCTCTCAGCTTCATCTGTTCCTCTTTTAAAAGTGCATGGAGCCCATTTACTGCTGCCTTTCTGTATAAAAGGATTAGTACCATCTGCTAGAGCAAGGGTAACCAGAGAAACATCTTGATCAAGGCCTTCTCAGGGAGTATAAAGCAGGAGACACAAATAGCCCAGATTTCTGAACGATAGAAACTTTCAGTGAATCAATGGGTGTTTCAGTAAGCTACTAAATTCGCAGCAACTTATTGTAGAACAGAAAATTAATGCAGTGACAAGATACCCTAAGAGAACATACTCCAGTTTTTCTAGGAGCAACAAGAATTCTGTAAACATCTTTACAATCATCATATAACTTTCTACAAAAAGAAAATAAAACCATACAAACAAACAAAACCAGAAGGCCGTAATAGTCTCTATGCTATTATCTTTAGCTTTTAAAGAACTTCCGGATTGCTGAGAAAAAATGTATTTACTAGTGAAGACTCTAAAGATAGATCCTAATCATGTCACGTGTAGACTTTGTATTTATCTTAACTCCAGACAGTTTTAAGGTACTATCCATGGCCTATTAATAATGACAAATAAGGTGATAATTTTGTTTTAAGTGCCGGACAAAAATTTCTTTCCCAGTAACTTTTGTATATCTGAACTCTACATGGGTCAAGAAATTCTAAACTTGAACTTAAATAAATAATATATAATAATTGCCCTGTAAAATGTAGACTATGCAAAGATAGAATGCAAAAATAATTGCGGGGTGAGAGTGTGAACTCTGAGACTAGCTAACTCCAGGGCTCTCCTTTTCTGCCACCCAGAAACTCTCAGCCATTGATGTTCTCTTCATGTTTTCAATTTGCCCATCTTCTGAAGTGGCTGTGAGGACAATATCTGCTTCAGATGAGGACGATATGAAATGACACATAGGTACTAGTCCCGGTGTGTCATAGAATATTAAAAAGGCTAAACCACAATGGTGATCGTATGACCATGACTTACTTCTGTGTCATAGCTTTCTCAATTTTAAAATACTTGTAAGAGCAATTTAGGGTAGTAAGTATGAACCCAAGCAAAGGACTCAGAATATGGGTTTTAGGATTTTAGGACTTGGGACAATTTTCTTAACTCTCAGCTCCCAATTTCTTCTTCTGAATGAAATAATATCCGATACATTTCCTGTGAGGATTTGCTCAGGATAAAGAAAAAGCCATACAAAGAACCCGGAGCATAGCAAATACTCAGTAAACACCACCTCTCCCTCCAAAAACAAAACATAAGTTACAAAAGTGAATGGACTATGGTAGATATGGTGTCAGCATATGGTTTCAAGATGAGTAAAAACATATTAGGTTAGTAAACCAGATTCAATTAAGTACAAGGATAGATAGAAACATCATCTCAAATATCTTATTGCTCATATTAGACACACTCACAAAGCTCCAGTGATAAATGCAGTGAGCCTCTAAACCCTTATCTCTGAAAAATATATTTCTGCTGCAAGTGAGCAAGAATTTGAGCCAACTGCAACAATGGAGAGGAAGAAGCTATTACTGTTCCTTAAACCATCCAGCTTCTTGTGGTGGGAACTCCTGTACTTTCTGTGAGGACAGACCCCTTTCAAGTGAATGGAGCTGGATGACTCGGTAGTTAACAGTGCTTGTAACTCTTTCAGAGGACCCACATTTGGTTCCCAGCACCCAAATCAGGCAGCTCACCATGCCCTGTTAACTCCAGCTCCAGGACTGTGCAACACGTTCTAATGGCCTTCCACAGGTTTTCCCAAACACATCACACACACACACACACACACACACACACACACACACACACACA
>LOJH01007694.1:10005-26769 GCA_001685095.1 Ellobius talpinus
CACATACACATACACATACACATACACATACACATACATATACATATATATATACACACACACGGATATATACGGATACACATGCAAGTATATGCATGTGTGTAGAGGGCAGAAGTCATCCTCAGGTAACTCTTTTAGAATAGGTGCTGGTTATCAAACTCAGGTCCCGATATTTGCATGGCAAACACTTTATCAACTGAATCCCCTCCCCGGCTCCTGCTTTGACTTTTAACTCTGGAAATTCAAAGCCTACTGAATAGCACAAAAGGTTTAGAGAGAAATCAGGTTTCATGTTCAAGGCTCTTAACATGCACTTCTTCCATCACCCAGTACAGTAGTTACTGGACTCTAAGAGTTTATTTATGGTTCTTTTTATTTTACCACTTCGTTTTTGCCTGCCTGCTTACAGATTTCTATCTGACTCATTTCTAATTAACTCATGACTGGTCATTATAAACCTCTAGGTCTAGCCTGCAGACAAAGAAGAAAGACTATCTTTAAAGCATTTAATATACAGCAAATGCTAACTATCTATTTTTTAACAGTAGCAGCATTTTGTAAGGTAAGTTTACTTTGCCTATAAGCTTTATTGGGCACCTTGAGTTAACTCGCCCAAGGTCCTATTATTGCTAAGCAGCAAAACTGGGATTGCAAATCTTTTGACTGTGTCACACTTATTGCAGATAAAGGTTGACTCCTAAGCATGAACAGTGCATTCCCTGAAGCTCTTTTGCTTTTCAAAAGTGCCCAGGCCTTAAGAAATCTTGGGTGGTACTGGTTAGTACTATAGACTCCATTTGCAATTAAAGATACTAGACGGATGTGTGCCAAGACTGGTAGGGGATAGGTTCCATTTGGCAATGCATTTAGAAACTGGAAGCCCAATATTGCCCATCTTAATACTGATGAAAGCATTCTTGGCACTTATCATGTGACCTTAAGCAATCTGCTTGAACTTTTTGGTTCTAAACTTCCAAGTATAAACATAGAAAATACCTCTCACCACATAAGACAGTGTCCACAAAGAGCTCAGCGCAGTTCTTGCTCGCCGCTCACCACTCAGCTGATGCTAGCTGTGACAGAGATGCAGGTAAGGAGAACGCTGAGTATTCAGAGGCAGAAGAGATTCCTGAAGACATAGCACAGAGGTTTTATGGGGGCAATGACACCTGAGGAGTGTGTTGCAGTGAATTTAGAACTTGGATTTGTAGAGAGACCCATGGGATAGGAGAGGTATTGGAGGGGGACCTCCTAAATTAGGATCATTCCTTTGTACCCCAGAGTTGACCATTTTTTTTTGGCATTTAGTAAATGCTTACTCCCACGCTGAGCATCTCTTCACTAAGTGGTCCTGACTCCAATGTAGGTCAGATTCACCTAGAGGCAGTTAGAACTTGGCTTCAGCGGTCTCTAGGGTTACCCATATCTATAGGGTACATCTGTTCTTTCAGGGGACTGTTTGGAAGGCAGGGATCTGAAATCAAGCAAATCTTCTGTCTTCTCTCACAGCTGTAATTTTGATCCTGAGACCCAGTTGTCGGTCACCTTGGTACTTACAAGGCCCAAGGTTCAGATCTGAGCCCTTACTAATAGGAGCCAATGAGAAGGGTACAGATTGTGGAAGTGACAGATAACCTTTCTGTCTATCGTTTCCTGTTTTAGCCGAGCAGAGTAAGGACACAGCAATGAGGGCAAAAGAAAGCTGGGTGAATAATGTCAACAAGGATGCTGTCCTTACCCCAGAGCTGGCTGTTGCGGAAGAGCGGGAAGATGACACAGCTCCAGCAGGCCCAAGGTAAGCCAGAACATGTGGGTTTTGTGGCCTGCTGTGCTATGTAGGCAGATGTGGGCTTGGGGTACAGATGAAGGACTGGAGTCACAGGTGTGGAGATGGGTAATGTTTGGGGGACTTCTGAGCTCCCGTGAGAATGGAGCCTGAACCAGACTCTTCCCTAGCTTTCAGAATTTCCAACAGATCTCCACTGTGGTATCAGGGTATTAAGTGGTTGTTTCTTCCAGCACCAGGAGTGGTGGTTTTTCATTGGCATGTAGGATTTTCCTGATGGGAGAAGTTCAGCCAATCACATTTGGCTAGGGCGTGGCCTCCTAGGGCCAGGGAAGATAAACTTGGACATCCAGGTGCGCTCTCTCTCTGTGCACGCTGGACCCCGGTCGTGTGAGTTTCCCGGTTTTCCAATTATTAAACTAAATCTGTTGTATTGAGCTGGTCTGGTTAATTCTAGCTTACCGGTCGACCACGCCCATCATTTTCCTAGAGTAGGCAGAAGTCTGTAAGGGCTACCGTTCATCTAAGGGGACAGATGAACGGCAATCATACTGTTATGTCTAGTGTGATGGAAAAAGCTCAAGGACAGGAGCCAGGCAGGACAGGCGGGAATGATATAGACCGGTCAGAGCTGGTTCTCATGTATGCAGGACAGTGGGCACATAGTAGGTAGCAAATGCCACTTTAAAATGCAGGGTATCCTCTGTATTTTTGTTTTTGACCTTTTGATTGTTTTATTGGCCGTTTGTCCATCTTTTCCAAGAAGCAGCCAACTGGGAGGCTGTGTTGTTCCACTTTTGATGCTGAATCAGTTGTTTTGCATCCTTAAAGATATTCTCGTTAGCACCGCTCTTTTGAAGGGACAGTTACTGCCTTTTGTGGGAGGAGCAGTTGCATTTCACCACAAGTGCCTCAGTGGAGACGATTCACTTAGGAATCTCCTACAGGCGCAAAGTTGACTTCAGACACAATGAGTCTAGAACCAAGACCAAGGCCACTTGGGAACAGAGATATTTCCAACGTTTATAGGCAAGGAAGGGTCTCTGTATATAATACAGCTACCAATAGGCATTTCGGAGTCAATTATGAATAAAGTTATGCCAATGGGTAATGGCGTGCTGACTCTAATAAGGTGTCTGCTAATTGCCTACTTCCCATGAGTGGTGGGTGTTGGTTTTCCTCTAGGACTATTTGTTGCAGCACACTATGCCTGTCTGCGCTCTATGCGCCACCATACAGTTCCCGAGCAAGGGGCTGGAGGTTGAAACACAAACACACACGGACCTCTAGTCACTGGTAAGAAGCCCTTTATTGAATAGCACCATGGAGGCTTATATACCCAACACAAGTCAGGCGGGCCAACAGGTGAAAACCTTATCCTCTGGTCCTCAAGGCCAAGGCAACACGTGCTCGTGAAGCAGAACTGGTAAACAACTTTGGCACAGCCTTTAGTAACTCAAATCAGAAGGAAAGTAAAGATCTCTAGCAGGGAAGAGCAGCTGGAGGCCAGTACTCCAAATGTTCCCAACAATTTGTAACATTCCGTTTGGTTTACGCTGGTCTGCCATGTTGGCTCGAGGTTGAGGCACCTTGTTATTCACTGCTGGTTGGTATCGTGACCGTAGAGCAATGACCACTTAATTTTTCCAGCCTTTACTTCCACTGCTATATAATGAGATTGAGGATTGGCTAACGGAGTTAGTAGGAAGCCAAACAGGTAGTAAACATAGAACTCTTAACATAGCTCATAGCGCGTACTAGGTACCAGTAAGTAGAGATGTGGGCTCTTGAATGTAGCATTTCGAGAAACTCAGGACATTCTGCCATTCCCCTTGGTGTCCCCCGCCCCTACCCCCATTGTCTGCTCTGCCCCTGATGGGTAAAGCCCTCATTTTCATAAAAATTAACAAAAAAAGATGAGGCCTAAAATATTAGAAAGCCAAGTAGAAAAGTCATAGCCATTAAACAGAGATGACCAAGAAGCTGGGAGTAAATCTTAGAGTCTGGGCGTGATAGGGGCTAAGGAGCATGGAGCATTAACCAGCAGGGGAAACAAACACCACTGTAGAAGAGGCAAAAAGACACGTTGAGGACTCAGAGGCAAACAGCTCTTTCCACAGTTTGAGCAAACCCAGACTTCCCCTCTTCCCTCCAGGCTCTCATTCCATCTCAAAGGACTTGAGAGGCCATGGTGCCTGACTCGCTTCCTCATGCTCCCCAGGCTGCTGGGTATTCCTCAGCCTTCCTTCCTTCCAGGCTAATATAACATCTGGGATTTGAATATGCACTGTCTTCTGTGTGGCTCTTTTTGATCTTATCTGTAAACTGGACCAGGATTGCCTTACTAGGATGTTGTGAGATTAACTAAAATTAAGTGTGGGAACTGGTTAGCATTTCTCAGGAAGAACAGAAATTGGCAACTTCCAGGTAGCATTACAATTACACTATTATATTACACGGACTGTGTGGTTGGGAAGGCAAGCACACAGCTGTTCGCATCAAACATGCTTTGCTCAGTGAAGGCTGGTTCTGGGAGGCGTGGCACGGGTGGTAATCAGTCAGCTGTACAAGGAGTTACTTTTGACTTCCCCCTTCCCGTGTTCGAGGCCGCCATTTCTCTTCGTATCGATCTCCTGCAATGCTTCTCACTTAGGCTTTCTTAACCTTTGTGAACTGGGTGTGTTAAGTGTGTTTTGGGGCCCATCCTTCTAGATGAAGTTGTTTGCTATTGAATGGCTCAACACCTGTCAATATTTTCTTAGCCAGGAATGAAAATTGAGGAGAAGGGGATGTGAGGCTGGATAGCGCAGTTTCTTAGGTAGGCATGGTGGCAAGGTCTTTAATTGTGTTATAGCCATGAGACCTTGGGGGGGGCTCACCTATAAATTAAAATGCTACGGGTGACTGGCAAGCAGTCAGACGTGGGCAGCCACCTCCATTCTTTCTGAGCTCACCGTTGTTTACAGCTGCAGCGCTGGGAAATGCAGGAAGGTTTATAAACAGAGAACACTGGTCCCTGAGGGCAGCAGACGGAAATCTGGTAGCCAGCAGCCGTAGTCCTGATCACTCTCTTGGCTGGATGGTGTCTGCTGAACTTCATAAACTAAGACAGAGGACCTGCTTCATTTTGTTTTACACTTTGATTTCTAGATGCCTCAGGCTGATGCCTTCTGTAAAATACAGACATGAATACAGAAGGGAAAAACAGCACATAGATCATTGTCTACTGAACATTTTGACAAAGTGCTGTAAATGGTCCTTCACATATGCTCTCAATCCCTGTATTTATGTCACCATGGATCAGTGATAAACACTTTATGGATTGCCGCTGGCCCATGAACCCCACACTGATAACATATCGTGTACCCCCTAAAGTCATCATTGAACATGTACACAAAAGGCCGTAGAACATGGCTTAGTCAATGTGGGGCTTACGGAATGCAGGCCAGGGAAGCTCTTCCCTCTGCGTCAGATGGCTACCCACAATGAACTGCAGCACATCCTGTCTGGCATGGGAAACCATCCTTTGTTATCTGAGAAGCAAGTATGGGACCCTGGGTACCATGGAGAGTCTAAGAGGCATCTACTGACCAGGGCCTTTGATGTCTCTGCTGTGGCACTTCTTTGGCTTGAATGAACCTAAAAAGGATGGGTCTTTAATCTGCTTCTGCGTGTCTTGTTCCTTTGATACCACTGTTGGAGACTTATCCTCTGGTAGCCTCTATTGTTTTATCTCTGGAATGGCAGAGAGGGTGGCAGAAACATCTAATCAGTACTCACCCGGGTGCATTGTCAGCTTCCAGTCCTTTCTCCATTTTGTCCCTTCTCCTCTTCTCTGTCACACACCCCTCAGATGCCTGGGAGTGTCATCTTTTTTCATGGAAGGCTGTAACACAAATTAGATAATAAAGAATGCTTAACTGTTCCCCAAGGACTTAGTTTATATGCTTGGAAGTTTCAATCTCCTTTTGTTTTCTTAACCATAACCTTCCTGAAATGTGGACCCAAATGTATCTGTGCCATCCTGACAGGTAGGCCATGTGGTCCCTGGCTACGATGTAGCACAAAGAAGGTCTAGCCAGGTAGGGATCAGACATTTGTTCCCTGTGTACTGTGTACTATGTTAGCTTCAGTAGAAATCTTATTAGGACTGATAGCTTCTAAAAGTTATGAGTTATTTTGTTATAAGCATCCGCAATCAGTCTTCAACCAAACTAGTCAGGAGGGTCATTGGGGGGTCCTGATTACCTCAGTGCCTTGATAAGAAAGGGGCCTAAAAATTAAATGTTATCAGTAGAAGTCAGTGACTTCATTAGATCCAGGGAAATACTTCGACAAATCTAAACCACAGAGAAAGAGTTAGGATATATAAGAGTGGGAAGGTGAGCGAACGGATGAGTAAAAGACAATAGTTGGTAAGATCATGAATTGTTAAATAAAGAATAAATGGTGAGGGAAGAGATGGATAAAAAACAAATCAGGAAATAAATTGATGAACAAATGAAGTGGTTTGCACTCCAGGGAGTAAGTAATAAAAAGAAAAAGAAAGAAAGAAATGGAAAGAAAAAAAGTCATAATGGAACCAGCAGCCTCCAGAGCCCAACGCTTTGTTTCAAGAATCTCTTTCTTGAGAAGTGGAATGGAGAGAGGGTCGAACATGAGACCACTCTGGGTCAGCTAGACAGACACTGTGGTGCTTGTAAGGATGCAGAAATATCCAATAAGACAGAATGGATGGGCTGTTTGGATGTATGGGTTCTCAAGCACTGGCGATCAGAGAAAGGTGGAGGAGGCTTGGAATGCTCTCCCCAGTCGACATAACCCTGGGTTTGGAGCATTGGGGATGGAAATCAGGGAGGCATGGCGCAGGAGGGAGGCTGGCCACTGTTAGGATGTGTACTGTCCGCTGGCTAAAATCTCTCTGGGGCACCTTTCCAGAAACTAAACTCTTCACCATGCTATTTCATTCCCTGATCCTGAAATGCTCGGGAAATGAGGAGGTTAAACTTCCCAGCATCCCGTTTACCGTTGGTTTGGGAGGAATTAGATGCTCTTTTTGCATATCAACATAGGGAACCAAAATGCCACTTCAATACCAGTGTTTCTCTCATGCTTACTCTATCACCAGCCTCCTTCTTGCCCTAATAGCATTGCTTTTTTTTTTTTTAGCCAATGACCTCTTTCCTGGAAGGCTTTTTGTTATCTCTATCTAGCCTGCTCTACCAGAAGAATCAGCTATTTTCTAGGACCCCCAGTAACAAGGTCGGTGGAAGCTACAAGCTTGCCCTGGAGGAAGTTGGGGTTGAGGTTGAGCCAGTAAGCGGTACAATGCATTTGAGAATACTCCCCTGAAGAATTGATAGGAAATCCGGTAATAGGAATTAATTTCATTTTTAAGCTGTCTGGCCCACAAGATCATTTCTATTGAGCTCTCAAGAGAATATTTAATCTTATCAGACCTTTAGATTTGCTCCAGTCAGTTATGGTAATAAAAATGCTCTAGGCACATCCAAGTGCCTCCTGCTTGGATGGGAACACTTATGCTCAGTGGGTCTGTAGTGTGTCAAGAAGTGTGTGTGCTCACAAAAATACTGCTGACTTGAAGGGCTTGAAGTAAGTTTTCTAATTCACTCCATTTCTTTTTCTTCTGGGTCATCTCTTCCTATTTATTTATTGAAGCACAGTGGAATACCCCCGACATGCTGAGCCAGACTATTGGGGAGAGACACAGCAGCAGCCTCCAACAAACTTAACAGCCCTGAAGGAGATCAAAATAATTTTTAAAAAAAATCAAAATAATTACCTACAGAATTTCTTTCTGGTTCTAGAACAGTATTGACATCTAGTGTTTCAGTTGTGTTCATTTGCCTTTTTGTTTTTTCTTGAGTGTGACTTCTGATATCACAGGTCCTTTTTGGAGAATGTGGGAAAGAAGCTACAGAGCACAGGCTCTTCCCAGTTTAAAAATCTTATTGTGCAGCTCAGTTTGGTGGTGCACACCTTTAAATCTAGCACTTGGGAGGCAGAGGCAGGTGGATTGTGAGTGCAAGGCCAGCCTGGTCTACACAGAGTTCCAGGACAGCCAGGGATACACAGTGAGACACTGTCTCAAACACACGCACGCGCGCGTGCACACACACACACACAGGCACACACACACACACAGTCTTGTCACATAGAATATATTGAGCATCTTTTATTTTCATGATGCAATCTGCCTCCCTCTGGGAGAGGTGGGATTCTAAGGATGAAATATACAGTATCTGGTCATAAAGGACTATATCCCTAGGAAAGATACTGCTTCTTTGTAAAGATCTGCTGTCATGATAGCAAGCAACACCAGGCAGGAAGCAAATTCTCAATCCAGAGGACTAATAAAAAGTGCCGAGAAGGGAGGGGCAGTTTAGATTGGACCTGAATATGATAGTACTGATGTCAGCAGACAATGAGGTGAGGGTTGAGTGGAAACAGCCAAGAGCCACATGATTAGGCCAACCGCTTTGTTCGAGAACCCTGGAGCAGACTTCTGTAAGGGAGAGATGGATTTCATCTCTACTGAGGACAATCACGATGCACAGTTTGGGCCCCTGGAGCCTGGGGGCATAGGAGCTGAATTTCCAGGTGTGGAGGGCGTATAGTATCGAGGTTCTGCTTAGCCTTTGGGGTTAGGGAGTGGGAAGACGGCAGGAAAGCATGGCTGTCCCTTGAGGAGCCCTAACCTCTGTGATTGGCTCAGGTCCTCTGATTATCCTGCTGCTTTATTTACTAAGGGAGCTCATTATTCTGAGCCAGGCATCTGCTCTATATGGTTCATCATATTACCCACTGGCTCTTTTTATAAGTAATTTCAAAACATTTTTCAGATTATAATATAATTACATTTACTCTCCCCTTTCCTCCCTCACAACCCTCCAAATGTAACCCCCTTTTACTCACTTTCAAATTTGTAACCTCTTTTTCAATTGTTACTTTTGTGCCTGTGTTCCTAAACACATAAATACACCTATTCATACTGTTTAATGTTACTTGTATGAAGTTTTCATGGCTAACCATTCAGTATCGGATAACTAATTGGTGTACTCTTCCCTGGGGAAGCCTATCCTTCTTGCTCTCAGTATTCCTTGGTTGCTTATAATACTTTGTATAGGGTAGACTTTGCAGGGATGGGCTTTCCCTCATCCACGCTATCACATCTATTGGTGCTGTTCTTGTTCAGCTCGTGTTTAGGCAGCAATGCTGGTGAGACTTCATGGGTATCATATCTGACATTTGTAGGAGACAGAATCTCATAGCAAGCCCCCTCTCAGTCTCTTACAGTCCTTATGCCCCTTCTACAATGATCTCTGATCACTGATGTGGGAGTTGGGTTGTAGATACTGCATTTTGACCTGGTATGGTTTCCCGTAATGGACACTGTTGCAAAGAACTTTGCTTTGTGATGGATGAATACTCTTATCTTTGGGTATACGAGCAAATACCAGGAACACAGGGATTGTTTAACACAGTGGCAGCTGTAGGTTCTCCAAGATCCAGGACTGCACTAGCACTGGATAGTTGGCGCTCTGTTTCCCCTACTGGCCTCTAAAAAATGGCACCGGAAAGAAATGGCTTCCTGGCTCTGAGCTATTGGCCTTCCACTGTGTGGACACCAGGTTCACTCAGTGGCCATGCTTGTTTTTGATACTTTGCTGCTGCCCAACTTGATTTGACTTTGCATTCATCTAGTGCAGGGATAAATTTCCTGTAAGGATCCTCTGTCCAAATTATGGTTCCATTATAATGTCTTCCCTTGTTTTCCATTTCATATAACCCTCCCTTCCCTTTTTTGCCTTCATGAGCTCAAGCCGTAAATGACACCTCATCTGCCCTACTTTACCTTTGGATCAATAGAGAAGGTGATGGAAGGAAGAGAATGGCTTCCTTAAGAGATTGATGGTTTCCAGGGACTCACTGTGATAAAAAGAATTAGCAGTTCAAGAACAGAAACAAGAATGGGAAACCCAAAGTATCCAGCCCTGGGGTTTAGTGGCAGTAATCTTGGGCGAGGTTCCATGGCTCCAGGGTAAAAATGTCTCCTTCCCTGGGCTTTCTGTTCCTCGGCCATGTGATGAGAAGCCATCACCTTCAGAGGATTTTTCCAAGCTCTTGACTCTGATGTCACTTAGAGCTGGTGGAGATTAACAAAGGAACCGTGGTTCCAGCCAACAGTGACTTCATCTTTTATGTCTAAGGCGAGGCTCCTGGAACGGGCCTTCTTGGCAAGCTGATTTTCCTCTTCTCCTGGGATTCTGCGACCTACTTTTCTTCTTACTCATAACCAAGGGAATGACCTGCTCCACTCACCATTTGCTGTGACTCCATTTGACTTTCACCCTGGGACTGCCCTGCCTCTGGATAGTGCATCAGGCTTTAGAGAAGCCTCTGCTCTTTAAACCAGCCACAGTCATCTCCCCAGCCACCCCTTCTCAATGCCCTTGTATTTGTCTCTGTGTCTGAGTAAGACTGCATCTATTAACGTGTTGGATTGGAAGG
Organism: Ellobius talpinus; assembly: GCA_001685095.1. Classification (NCBI taxonomy): domain Eukaryota; kingdom Metazoa; phylum Chordata; class Mammalia; order Rodentia; family Cricetidae; genus Ellobius; species Ellobius talpinus. The sequence continues at coordinate 20,324 of LOJH01007694.1, forward strand.
TCATAGGGAATTGCCACAACACATCAGCCTTTGTGTGCAGCTATCTGACTCGGTGATACTGTCTCTTGGCCAGGTCACTTTACTGAGCCTTTGCTTCTGTTATGTCCCATATACATTAGGGGAAACTCTGCTATGGAATCAGGATTTTGTGACTTTATTTCATCCATAAAATCCATTGCTCGCTTTCTCATCTGTATCTGACCTTAGATTTAAGTTTGAAATGGGTTCATTTCCGCAAGTTTAAATGGTGAACCTCTTGTGTGCCTGTATCCTGGATATCTTCAAGGGTCCTAACAGATGGTCCTTTCTGTCCTTTCTTATGATGCGATTACACATCCTTCACTCCATCATTGCCTTTATTTTTGTGCCTTATCATGGCCGGACCCCAGTTTCTTCTCCCTTCCTGGAGGTTGGATCTTATAAACTCCCTTCCTTCTCCTGCCTTAAAAGCCCTTGACGGTGAAGCCATGATCTATGCTTCCTACGGAGTGAGGTTTTATTCTCTGAATGATTGTTTCTTTTCCAGTTCCAGTGTGGTGGATCCAACTTCCGTTGTGACTGATATGTCCCAGCAAAATACAAGGAATCCAGCTGTGTCTCTGCCCAAGGTAGATTGAGCCTAGATGTTTAAAACTCTCATGATTGGCAGGAATACCATTTTCCTCATCATAGCAAAGCAAAACAAACACAAAGAATTTTGTGATTCATTTTGTGTACCATATGTGCTTAATTTGGGTATTTGATGTAAGAAGTCACTCCTGTGGTGGATAAAGTTGATAATTACATCAGTGTTGCTAAAGACCCAGATTTCTTTTTGTCCTTGAGAGTTAAGTGTCTAAGGACTGGAGAGATGGCCTAAGTGTTTAAAAAGTTTACTGCTCTTGCAGAGGGCATGAATTTCCCAACTACAGCTGCATGGAGATCCAATGCCTCTGGTCTCTGCCACGTGCATGCTCATGTACCCCCAAGTACAGACACATAATCAAACCTTAACATTGTTTTCAAAATAGCCAGGTGGTGACCCATCATTTAATCCCAGGCCTCGGGATGGAGGAGAGCAGAGACAGTAGGGATCTCTGTGAGTGCCAGGCCAGCTTTGTCTAGAGAGTTAGTTCTAGGCCCATCAAGGCTAGGCAGGGAGACCCTGTCTCAGACAGTAAAAAGTAGAAAGCCTGTATGCTGCTGCCGTTCTTAGGCTACTAAACACAGCTTGTTAGTTCTACCATAGTCTTTACTTTTCGGCATAGCTTCTTGTACGAAATTGCCAGTTTACAAAACAGCAAACAGTAATCATTGGGAGTAGGTCTTGCATTAATATGAAAAATCAGTGGCAGGAAATGTGTGAATCCTAAGCCACTCTACAGACTGTGTAGGAAGGCCCTGCTTCAAAACAACAACAAACCCAGTCTGCTTGTACTTATACCTTTGCTGTCATTAGGATTGGCCGTAACAACTGCCAAGCACTTCACGATGACGGAGGTCATTTCAGACAGCTGTAATCAATCTAGTATAGCAACTAGTGTGGTGGAAAGAGCCCTGGTGGGAATCTGACCTGATTAAGAAACCTTGCCCTTAGCCAAGTCTTTGCTCTTAATCAATGAAATGTGCTTCTGATCTAATTTTAAAGGACTTTGGTAATGTGTATACTTTATATAATTATATCTCTGCTTTTGTATGATGTATACTAATTTTATGCTAACCAAATTAAACAGTTTCCCTGGCCCCAAACATGCCAGATAATATATTGGGCTGTTTAAAGCTATCAAATATGTGAGATCTTAGGCATTTGCTAGTGCTGGGTGGCTATTATGACATTTAAACCAAGTTTAATAAACATTATTTTTCCCCAGCAAAGGAAGAATCCATTTAACAACTCTGAGCTGCCAGAAGATCACTCACCGCCACAAACCAAAAATGAGCAGTCAAAAACTGGAAAAGCTGGTTTATTTCAGATTTCAAAAGAGGGTAAATATTATTTTTCTGGACTAGCTATTTTTATCTTTGTTATCCGTGGACTGGGGGAAATACTCAGAGTTCCTTTCACTAAAATAACTCCCTAGAGAATGTGAGAAGTCCTGATGGCTTTCTTCTGCTGTTGTGTCCTTGGTCAGATCTTAGGAACTGAATGTCTGTGCATTCCAGGCCCAGGGCTGTCAATTGTTTTGTGACCTCTATGCTCTGAGTTCCCTCATCAGTGACATGGGAAAATTTTGGACCAAAGGCATGTAGTCTTTTCACATAACAGTATTTCTTGCAAGTCTGCCATGTGCTGATACAGTTGTCTGTTTGAAATTCAAAGAGGCAGAAAAACAAATTTAAAGTTATCCCCAGGAAGAAATGATAAGGCTTGCCACTCAGAAGTATTTCATCAAGTGTGTCGTTTGGTGGATTTAAATTTGTCACTTATGGAATTTTACAGGCCAAGAAGAGGGAATGCCAGATAATTCTGTCCCTTCAAAAGCAACTCTAAGAAGATGCCACTCACTAAAAATTAGCCTAGGATGAAAAACAGTTGGACAGTGATCCAGGGCCTTCAATTAGCCTGTCTTAATAAGTTCCCTTTGGGTATACTTTATAATACACAAAAATGCAGGGAAAAGTCACTGGGACCTATTAGCTGTTTACTTTTTAAGCATTTTTGAGAAGATATTAGTTTAGATATTGGGATTCTAATTTTAAACATAGAATTACTTTTTATGGTTTTAATATATGATTTTGAAAGGCTGTGTTTGTGTTTTGTCTTCAGCCTCCTTTGAGAATTTTTCTGAAGACTGTTTTTAGATTGTTTTATGCATGCTTAGTGCCCTCAGAATTCAGAAGAAGGTATCAGATTCCCTGGGAGCTGAAGTTACAGATGGTTCTGAGCCACCATGTGGGTGCTGGGGTTTGAACCCAGATCCTCTGCAAGAGCAACAAGGGTTCTTAACTATGGAGTCATCTTTCTAGACCCTAAAATCTCTATTTTAAAAGCTTTTATAATCATTGTAAAATATCTCAAAACAAATAAAGCACAGCAATATTTCCAGAAATTTCTTCATATACAAAATAATGGATCTTGATGTGAGATTTTACACATATACATCACCGTCTCTTGTTGTATTCTTCCCCACTACCCTCTCCCATCCCTCCCTCTACTTGTTAGTCCTTCTACAGACAAGGGGATAAATAAACCCCCTTCAGCTTTCATGCCCCCCCACACCTAGATTCCACATAGGAAAAAAAGTGACATTTTTTACTTTTCTTCATATTTTACCTATTTTTTAACCTCTGTCTGCTTTCTCTTTCAACCTCCCCCTATGTGCTCTCAGACAGTGCCCCTTCTATGTTCATATCCTCTGTGTGTGCATGCATGCTGTGACATACCCATATCAGAGGGAAACACCGTGGACTTGGTTCTCTCTGTCTACTTTTTTATGGGTTTCGTAGGATTGAATTCAGTTTGACAGTGAGTGGAAAATGCCTTTACCCTCTGAACCATCTTACCAACTTTCATACAACAATTTTAAGATATGACTTTCTTTTTCACAACAAAACTGAACAGAAGTATACACTATCTGTACATACCCTGTCCCCACACATGCAGAGCCTCTGTCATGATTAGCATCTGCCACCAGAGTGGTATGTTTACTTTTCTATTGCTGTGAAGAGACACCATGACCAAGGCAACTTCTAAAAGAAACCATTTAATTTTGGGGCTTGCTTACAGTTTCAGATGGTGAGTCCATGACTGTCATGGCGGGAACACTGCAGCAGACATGGTGCTGGAATAGTACCTGAGAGCTTGTATCTTATTGGAAACTAGAGAGCAGGGAGAGAGAGAAAGCTAACTGGGAATGTGGGTGCCTTTGAAACCTCAATGCCTACTCTCAGTGACGACACACCTCCTCTAACAAGGCCACGCCTCCTAATCCTTCCCAAACAGTTCCACTGAGTGGGACCCAGACATTTAAACTACTGCACAGATGGACCTACTTTGGGACATCTCTGTTATCCACAGTCCATAGTTCACATCAAGGGTTCGCTCTTGGTGTTCTATATTCCACAGCTTTGGACAGATGTGCAATGCTGTGTTTTCACCATTGTAGTATCACTGAATAACGTTGCTACTGTAAACATCGTCTGTGCACCAACGCACAAGCCTGTGCATGCTCCCCCCCATGAGGTCTGCATTTCTGCAGCTTCTCTTGTTATCTTTCCTGTTTCCATAGTGCTTGCTGAATACAGACTAAACTCAGAGCTGCTTTAAAGTGTAGTTTCTCTCCACTTAATATAGCTCTTAATATGTTTTAATTTTCAGATGAATTGTCAAAGTCAAAAGAAAAGACTTATATCCCAGATATTTCAAGTCAAAAGGTAGAGAAAGCAATGCAACCCGTGTCCCTGGCACCTGAAAATGGGTCTCCAATCAAAGCTCCAATCCCCAAGGCCAGAAAATTGCTCTACAAATCGAAGGACCTCAAGACAGATGATAACCAGTCTTTTCCTAGACAAAGGAGGGACTCCCTGACCGCGAAAGGGGTGCCAAGGGGGATCCTAAAGCGTAACTCCAGCTCCAGCAGTACGGACTCAGAAACTCTCCGCCTAAATTACAGCTTTGATCCAAAGAGCAGAAGCCTATCCCCTGGCCTAACCATCCACGAGAGGATTTCCGAGAAGGAGCCGTCTTTAGAAGACGATGCGCCCACAAACTCGCTGGAGCCATTCAAGCACGTGAGATTCTCTGCCGTGAAGGACGAACTTCCTCAGGGTCCTAGACCTGTTCTTGGCCAGGAAGTAGGAGAGTTCACTGTTTTAGAATCTGACAGTTTGCAAAATGGAACAGAAGATGCTGGAGGCCTAGACAAGTTTCAAGATCACCAAAAGCCCTCCCACGGGAAACCTTTGTCTCCTTATCAGTCAATGTCAAGCCCAAGTGTGTCAGAAAGGGGAACACACCAGCCAACGTCTTTTGGGTCTCTTCCAAGTGATGGGCTCCCTTGTCACTCAGACTTTCAACCCACAAGACCACAGCCTGTTGAGAATTCACCCATCATCAATGATTACCAAGATAAATCATCATCTCTAATAAGACTGGAATCAGAGTTGTCCAAAAGCCCTGCGGGTAAGGGTTGTCGTTGCAGGTTACAAAAGCTGTCCCCATAGCTTGAGATACCCAGACCAATTATCCTTGTAGAAGACCAAGGTATTCTTTAAGCATCCCAGCTAGAATTAAAAAAGCTGATGTGGGACATGGATTTGGTGATGTTGCCAAAAGAACCAGAATAGCACAGTGCCTAGCTTATATTTAATGAGTTCCTTTACATTTGATCTGATGATGATGATGATGATGATGATGATGATGATGATATCAGCCAGGTATGGTGGCTCAGGCCTTTAGTCACAGTACTCAGGAGACCGAGGCAGGAGAATCTCTGTGAGTTGAGGCCAGTCTGGTCTACATAGAGAGTTCTAGGACATCCAGAGCTACATAATAGAGAGACCCTGTGTCGAAAAGACAAAAACAAACCAATCACTTGTACAAATGGCAATGTTTTGAGTTAAATAAAAGTTAAATAGATTGTAAGAACTGAACAAATTCTAATATGTTTGTTTAGAGTAAATATATCATTATTCACCTGCCATTAGGCTGAGGAACCAGACTCTGAGTACTTTGGAGGGAATATCCTTCCAATTACCTTCTCAGGTCCCTTCTAAGTAATTACCACTTTCTTGGACCTTGAAAAGCAAATTGGAAATACAATGTTGTGCACTTTCTCCCATCTTAAATAAGCCTTTATTCAATCCTAAGATATTTTTTTAATGCCATAAGAAAATAGCAATAATCAAGTTTCTAATTCAGTTACCTCTCTCTTAGTATTAGGTTAATTCTGAAGTAGTTCAGTTTAGTTTAGTTTAGCCCTACAGTTTGCTACTTTTTGGGAGAGAAGGCTCTTTGCTCTTTGCATGTTTAAAATATTTGAGTATAACAGAACTTCTTTTATAAAAAGTAACAAGTGCTTCTTCAAGCGATGAGAGAATTCATGTGAAAAGAAATTACTACCGATGGACCAAACATTAGCAAATAATCAGGTGGCTTTTACTTAAACCAGTGGTTCTCAACCTTCCTAATGCTGCAACCCTTTAATATAGTTTCTCATGTTGTGGTGACCCCCAACCGTCAAGTTGCTACTTCATAATTGTGATTTTGCTTCTCATTGTAATGTAAATATCTGATGTGCAGGATATCCGCTATGCAACTCCCCTGGGGGTCATGACCTTCAGGTTGAGAACCACTGACTTAAATGTTTATCTTAAGGATGAAAAAACTTGGGGATAATATTTCCCTTTGTTATAATTTATATAAAGAAAGTAATAAGGGGCTGGAGAGATGGCTCAGAGGTTAAAAGCATTGACTGCTCTACCAAAGGTCCTGAGTTCAATTCCCAGCAACCACATGGTGGCTCACA
>LOJH01007694.1:26861-41302 GCA_001685095.1 Ellobius talpinus
ACACAGACAGAATATTGTATACATAATAAATAAATAAATATTAAAAAAAGAAAGTAATAAGGCTTTCCTTGTTTTCAAACTATATCTGTCTCCTCACAGAATGTCTGCAATTTTGTATTTAAAATCTGCTGGATTTTAAAATCATGACTGATTATTTACAGTTTTGGAAGAAAGCTCTTTTGATTGGCTCCTAGCTCTCCTAGTCTCAGAGAGTGCTTATATACAAGTGTGTGCCCATTCACTAAGAGCTCTTTTTGCCGTTTGATTACTGAAATAACATATACAAGAAGGTGCTGGGACCGTCAAAGAACCCGCTAGACATGTGACTCGTAGGGGCTTGGCTTTAGCTGTGAGCTTTGATGCAACCAAGACTCATTGTATTTTTACAATGAAAAACAGCACAAAGAAATGAAAAATGGAAATATTACTTGATATTTTAAAAGAACTATTCTTAATTCTTGATGTAACAACTTTATATATAAAATACTTAAGCATCACAGAATTCTCATCTGTGATATTGCTGATCAACATCAACTTTTGTTAACTTGTCATTTTATAACCTGCCAAAAATTTTAGGCATGAATATAATTCATAAATTGTATTTATAACACCCTGGCTTTTTAAAAGATTTTCTTTTATTTTTATGTATATGAGTGTTTCACCTGTTTCTATGTCTGTGTACCAGGCTGTGCAGGCCATAAGATGGTATCAAATTTCTGAAGTGGAGTCACAGATGGCTTTGAGCCATGATGTGGGTGCTGTGAGCTGAACCTAGGTTCTCTGGAAGAATAGCCAGGGCTCTTAAACCACTGAGCCATCTCTAACCCTACCCCCAAGACTTTTGTTTTTGTTTTTGTTGTTTTACCAAGAGTTTATCGCAAACATTTTCCTCATTATTAAATAGTCTGTAAAATAGACACATAAATTTTATGACTTTCACAAGTATTGACCTATATTTAATGAGACCCTGTGTATTTAAGTAAGGAAGCTAATATCTACTGTATATCAGTATTATGCAAATCTCTTACATTTTCACACTTAGAGTTGATTAAAATTAAATATTGAATTTTATAAACTGGTATGATTTTATTGGGTGTGAAAATGTAACTGACTTCATAAAAATTCAGCCCTTCTTGTATTAAGCACACCCCTCTCCAGGTACTGTGCAGCTTAGCATTAAAACAAAAAGGATCATAGTCTTCCCTACTATCTTAAGTCAATGCCTTATGAGTTCTTATAAAATGCTTGTGTTCTTGTGAATGAACATCCTATGTACGTTGTGAGTCAGGCTTGTAAAGAATGCAGACACACTTCTTTAGACCCCTAGCTGTGGGTTACCTAACAACAAGGAGCCAGTTTGATTGGCTTGGCTTACAGAAGTAACTCCTGACTCACAGTAGAAATGGTAGAAAGAAAACGAGAAATGATGGTGGAAGCTATTCTGATTAGATTCCTGAACCTCCAGCATGCAGACCAATCACCAGGACAGATATTTGTCAAGACTCTTGGGCCCTGGCTTCCGACATCCTGATTGAGTAGATGAGGAGTCAGGCCCAGGAATGCAGATATTCCCCTTTTCTTATCCAAGTGCTCTGGAAAGAATTTGTTGTTTAGTCTCACTTGAAAGTTGTTTGCCTGACTCCTGAAATGACTTCAGTTTGTGCCCCTCAAAGCCTCCTCTAGTTAACGGCAACCTCCTGCTGGATGAAGAAAGCCATGAAGCCAATATGACAGAGCTTTCTCAGTTTTTGGTTCTAGGCAAATATTTGAAAGTTGGAGAAGATTAATACTTAAAATGTAACATGGAGCAGAATGTAAAACTCACATGGTTTTAAAACCATAAACCATGTACTCCAAAGTAAACACCCGAGTACTTCTCCACACGACTTTGAGGGTCTACGTCTGCCTTCCTGTCCTGTTTCAAGGCACTTTTGACAGAGTAGTCAGTTAGAATATCTTATACCAAACTCCCTGAAAGATGCTGGCATGAGGGCTGGAGAGATGGCTCAGAGGTTAAGAGCCCTGGCTGCTCTTCCAGAGGTCCTGAGTTCAATTCCCAGCAACCACATGGTGGCTCACAACCATCTGTACTGAGATCTGGCGTCCTCCTCTGGTGTGCGGGCATACATGGAGGCAGAATGGTGTATACATAATAAATAAATAAATCAAAAAAAGATGCTGGCATGAGCTGCTAATATTGTAGAAAGGGCAAGCCAAAGTGCCCATTGGAGATGCTAGAATAAAGGATTGAATAAGGGTCCTGTAAGCAATATCTTATTCAGAAGAGCACTTCTGTGTTGCAGATGAACTGACACCTTGCGTTGCACCTGAGCCCTCTCAGACATCAGATCACAGGTTTAGAGAGCATCAGCAAGGTAAGCCCCTTCTCCTGACTCTTGGTGCCCAGACATCCTCGCCCTTGGGTCCGTGTGCTACTGACACAAGGAAGACAACTGATGATTCCATATCTAAAGTTCTAGACTGGTTTAACCGAAGTTCTCACACAGAGGACAGTATGCCATCCCTCCAGCATCTCCAGGGACTACATCCCAGACAGCAAACAAACTCAGAACCACAGATTACTGTTCCCTTGATGACGGACAATACCTGTGTAAAAGGTGACTCAAAGGTCATGCCGTCCACTAAAATTAAATGGAAGCCTGTGAGATCAGAGTCGACATTCCAAGAGGAGGGAGATATGCTGGTTTCTGAAGCTTGCCAAGACGCTGATGCACTTCTCAAATCTAACTCTGCAAATAGGTCCCGACAGGGCACCCCAAAGGAGGGTCCAGATACACTGCAACCGTTTGAAAGATACAGAATCCCAAGTCAAAGGAGTGTCAGTATGGATTGTAGCCAAGGTTCAGAGAGTACCGGAGAAGGATGTGGGATAGTTACTCCAAACAGTAACTATTTCCTCAGTGTTCTGAAAAGATCTGAAGCAGAGCCCCAAGTTCCATGGAACCCTAAGCATACTGGCAGCTTAGGTAAAGAAGAACCCAAATTTCATGTGGCCCAGAAAAGCAAAGGGAACACACATGTGAATGCTGGCACTTCCGCAATTGTTCTAGACTATAACTTGAAAGAGGATCTGGAGGGCCAGGGCAAAACCAGGAACACTTCCATCCTAAAACCATCCCTAAAGCCAGAGAATGGTGAGTTGCCACTCAGTGCTGCCGACAGTGGATCTTCTTGGAGGAAGCCTGAAGGCCAGGAGGAAGCAGGTGAAGGTCCCCAAAACCAAGTGCTGAGAGAGACATACAAGAGAGTGAGTGATAGAATATCCTTCTGGGAAGGAGAAAAGGCTGGAGCTAAGATAAAGGCAAAAGAACCCACATCTTCTTGCAGCCAGGAACCATCTTCTGCTAAAGCACACAAGCCTGCAAAGTCACAGGTCATGTTCACGAGCAGTTCAACTCCAGGCCAGAGTGAGTATAGTCAAGACACTGCTAAACGAGTGGTCCTTGATGAGGATGACCAAACACCCCACCTCTCCAGTTTTTATCCCTCAGATAAACCTGAAACAACCAGACCCCCAATATCAGGTGCATCCAAAACCTATTCTTCAGCTGACCAGTCAGATAAAGTGTCTCCCCTTCACACTACTGGTGATGAAATATGCCATTCTCTGAAGAAAGACAGATTTGTAATTGATCAATCAAATGCCAGCTTCAAAGCTCTGTCCCTAAAAGAAAGAATGGATGAACCCAATACAGAACAAGTCTATCATCATTCTCAGTTTGAGAATTTGAGAAAGTTTTGGGGCCTGGGAGCCAATCTAAACAATACAGATAATGATGAGCATCATAGTGCGGCACATACACAGAATTCCATACCATTTAACAGCCAAAAATCCAAGGAGTTTGACAGCATGAAATCATCAAGAGAAAATTACCACGTAGAAGAAGGGAGACATTTAAGACAGGGACATATTGTGGCAGCTGAAGAGATGGAGACATCGAATTCAAAGGGCATATTCCAAGCGCCGCCAGATGAAACCACATTTCCACGAAAACCACCCAAGAAATTCACCTATCATTTGGCAGGAAATGAGCCTTCAAAGGAAAATGTGGGAAAAAACATGGGATGTTTTGTTGCTCCGGTAATAGAAAAGACAAGGGATTGCTCAGATCAAGAAATTCAAGAATCCATAGTGAAAACAAGCTTTTTGCCTCCTGTCTCTAAAGACACGTTCAATCACAGACTACAGAAGTTGCTGGCAGAAGGTGCGGTTTTAGCAACCCAGACTTCTGGCAGGAGCGTTCAAGAACAGCAAGCCCTCCACGTAGATGTTTGTGAAACAGGGTCTCATAAGGCAGGCTTTACTGAGGATAAGGAAGATGTCTCGGGGCCCAAGAAGACCCCTAATGAGCACGTAGATGAAGCGGTAGCACTTCCACAGGTTCAGCAGAGCTTCAGTGTAGACGAACTCCGGAAGGGAGCAGCTAGAACTTCATCCACTCCCTTGCAATCCCCGTTGGAACTTGCAACTGCTAGGCCCAACTCCATATCTAATGATGACAGGTTGTTTGAAAGGTGGATAAAACGGAAGCGCAGTCCTTCAGCGGATCAGAGAGGGCTAACAGCTCCCTCTCCACAGGGTGTTGAAACTTCGGGAGATACAACTCTCACTCAGAAGGCTGAACGTTGGAACCCAGAAGGCGAGCCTCAGCCAGCTGCAGAAAGTTCTTTTCCCCCGGTTCAGCCTTTCCGTTTTTTTGAGGACATTCCCAATCCTTCAGCCGATGTGTCTTTAACTTGGAATACTCAGAATACTCGTCTTGCCTCCCAGGATGGCACATTGCCTTCTCAGGGGGAAATTTCAGAGGCTATAGAGAAAGTTGTTCTTCCCTCCAGACCAACAAAGACGAATGTAAATGCTATCTTACAGAGGCTCCTTAGAGAAGCTGAAGAAGTGAAAACCACACTTCCCGAGAGAGTGAGAACAGCAGATAGACCCTCAAGTCCTCAGAGAGTGAGTCCCTTGTGGACTGCTATGGATGCTGTTGTTCCAGACACGGACTTCCGTTCCTTTTACACAGCTCCTGATACAGTTCATGAAGGTGGATCTTACTTATCTGCTGGAATGTCACCGTCAGAACATCTCTTTAGGTCACCTGTTTCTGCTGTCACTCAGCAAATCCATGAGCCTCTACAGGAAGTGGCAGAATCAGTGAGGGAAACCCTTATTCAGCCCAAGTCGGAGTGCCTTGAATTTAGGGCTGGTTTGGAAAAACTACTGAAGGAAACACTAGAAAGTTCCCTGTCAAAAGATGAGAAGGATCCAAAGACTATTTCTCCATCAGCTGTAACAGGCAGTTGTGAGATGTCCCAGCAACTTGCTTCTGAATTCCATCCTAAAGAAATCCAAGAAACTGTAGAGAAGGCTGAGGCTCCATCAGTAACTCAGAGTGCCTTTGATGATGGTTTTGAGAAACTTCTTAAAGAAATGTCTGAAGGACCTTGTCAGCTCCGGCTGTCAACTAAAGAAGACAGTAAGAAGCAGCCTTCACAGGCAGAGCAAGACAGGTTCTTGGGGAAAATCCCCCATCTTTATCAGAATAGTCCAGGAACCTCTAAGATGGAGGTTAAGTGTAAAGGGTTGGAATCTCAACTCAACCTTGGTGATAAATTATTAGGAGGAGATGAAGCTGTGACCAGTCCATCAGTAGATGCTCGGGGTTCCCCACGTGGGTTTGGAGTCCCTGAACACTCCCAACTTTATGGAGACTATGAAATAGAGACCATTGAAACGGTCCAATCTGTAGGGGACAGGGGCAGAGAAAGGGCTGTTACAGAAAGCACATGGGCTCCCCAGGAACCTGACTTTGAAGAAGCTCCTGAGGAAGTTAGCGTGTCCAGAAATAAGCAACCCATTGCTCTCCTGGAAACAACAGGAAAACCTACAGAAATGAGTAAAGCTAAATCGATCCTAGCAATACCACATAAGAGACAAGAGAAAGAGCGGAGACTAGAAGCAAGCTCTGAATCTGAGTTCTCAGATGGGAACACCAGCTCTAACTGGGAGAGTTGGAGAAATACCAGTGAGTGTTTGGGAATTTTTATTCCATAATGAGTCTGCTTTATGGGATCTGTGCATAAAGGATGAGTTTTTAAAGACTGAAGTCCATTTGGTATTCCACCATAATGATATTTTTTTTATTGTTGTTTGGTTGAGTTCTCCTAAACTTTTCTTAATTAGAAAAAGCCCTTTTGCCTATACTCTTTATTTGGGTAGTTTGTATAAACACAGCTTTCTTAGAAGGCTGTGTTCCGGAACCATCTCATCAAATCTATAAAATGTTTAGAGCCCAACAGCATTTTTTAAATAACTTGTTAGGGGATTAGAAGAGCCTTGAAGACACATACGCCATTTGTTTTCTTGGGAATAATTAGGATTTCTCAACTGACACTCCTCCTGGAAGTCTTTGTAGGAGTCGCAGGGGGAAAGTTCCACAAATGGACCCAAACTCACTGTGTAGGACAGCGCTTTAGCAAGGGTGCTGCTAACACCCAGGGCCAAATGCAAGGCAGCAACTTCCCTTTCCTCTGATGCTTTGTGCTGAGAGCCTCCCACCCCATTTTGCTTCCCTCTCTCTTCCCATGTATCTGCTGAATCATCTTCCCCTTCTCAAATACATTTTCAGTCAGATGAGCTAACCTGATTGCACCTGAGGGCGTTGCCTGGCCCTTCTGCCTTGGCTCAGTTGTCAAGGCTCTTACTCAACGGCTACATTCATCTCAGCGCACTGAGGGTTCTGCTTTCAATCAAGCCACAAAACACTGAGCTTGCCTTGGTTTGATGTTGATCAACTCTTGGGTATTTTGGCAGAAAAACCAGAGCAAACTGGAATGAGACATTACCTGATGAGGCAGGGGAGGGTGCTCTCTGACTGGAGCATTTTAACCAAAGCTGCTTAACCGTAGTTGAACATCTTTCTGGTTTGACAGTGTCGGTGGAAGTAATCGGGCTTTACTGAGTGGATGGCTTGTGAGGTCTGAGTTCTTTGACAAGTAGCTATCGCATCTTTTCTGGACCACCGACCTAAGGATCCGTATGGGATCCCAATCAGTCAAGATTAGTCTCTTTTAACAAATGTTACTGACTAAAAAGTAAACAAGAAAAGTGAAATGTTTCCTAAAACCCAACGTGCATGAGAATAAAACCATCCCACCAACTCTGTTGAGGTGTTCTCTTACTAATCTGCCCTTTGAGTTAGGTGGGTAAACTGGCCTGTAGGGGTTTGTGAATTTGCACTCTGTATAGAAACTCTTGTGTAATGTATGTAACCATTCTTGTGGTACACTGGCATCTTACTGACTGAACAGCGATAACCCATCTAAGTAAGAATAAGTAAGAAACAGTGCTGATGACAGGCAGAATCCAAGAGGATATTTTTAAAATTATGAGTCCCTCATGGTTTTTATAGCCTTTAAAACCAACAGGCAGGAAGCAGTGGAATGCATTGGGGAAGAAGCTTTCTTCAAGGTTCCCTAGTTTTGATGAACAGCTTAACATGCGGGACTCGTGGCTAAGTTCTTTTTTTTTTTTTTAAAGATTTATTTATTTATTATGTATACAACATTCTGCCTCCATGTATGTCCGCATGCCAGATGATGGAACCAGATTTCATTACAGATGCTTGTGAGCCACCATGTGGTTGCTGGGAATTGAACTCAGGACCTCTGGAAGAGCAGCCAGTGCTCTCAACCACTGAGCCATCTCTCCAGCCCCTCGTGGCTAAGTTCTTAACCACATACTACTTTAATATGTTCCTGGGGGTGGCAGGGACGCTTGTCTATGGCCAAATACTTTTGGAAATGCTGGGTAATTATGTACAAGAGGCATCCTGAATTTATTTTGTCTTAGAACCCACTTGCTGAAGGATGCATATTAGGTACATTAGGTAGACTGGGAATGCATTTCAGAAAATTAGTGCCTAGAATCATTGGTTGATTGATTGATTGATTGATTGACTGATGGAATCGTTTGCTGAGTCAGCTCATATTTTTGAAGTCTATATGAGTGTAAATCTTCTAGTTATGGATGTTAATACTCAGGACTTATCCATGATGGAGTTTTCAGTGTTTAAGTGAAATCATTAAGGACAGTTTAGAAAATGTGTAAACTTAGATGTATGTAGGGATTGTTCCTATTACATGATGACCTCTTTTTTCTCTTAGTTACAAATGTATGCATAAATATAATTAATACACAATGTGTTTTAAATATAATTAAAAAGGTATTTATATATAATGAAAATCTAATGTTTATAAATCTAGAGGCATTAGTAAATAATGAAATCCTCCCTACCCTTTAAAACGCTTTAGTTAATTAAAGAGTTGATAACTTTTCTTTCTTTTTTTACCATTTAGTTGGTAATTTTTCTGAATCTTGAATCTAGAAATCCCACTCCTATTGGTGCGGAGAACTCGCCCGTCATGTGCTCAGCCCTGCACAGATGTGAAGCGTCGGAATCTTGCCTTCTGTGGTTTTCCGCTAACATTTTTTAATGGCCCCAAATCATTTCATGTCTATCTTCCAAAACCAGAGTGTGAAGTGTGAAGATTCAAGCCGTGACTCAATAAATTTTGTGCCTAAAATAGAGGTGTGGCTAACTCAGAGAGGACTTTTGTATTAGCATGGCAACCTCACTTCTACTGGTTTTTGCTTTCACGTAACCAGGAGAATTATCTCTGAGAAGAGTGTTGATAGGAGATATTTTAGTTCTTTTTGAAGTAGGGGAGGCTTGGTGTACAATTTCTCTTTTTGCCCTGTGGTTTCAGTGTTCCATGGTGACAGAGGGGCTTTTGCTCTTGTCCTGTGCAGCCTTCATCGGTTTTGTCTCGTAACAGGTTCAGAAGAAGAACACAGCCCTGTTCTGAGAGCTTTGGAAAGGAGCGCGGCTAGGAAAATGCCTTGCAAAAGTCTCGACGACATTTCATCAGACTCAGCAAGTGAGAACAAAGTCTGCCCACCGTCCATGTCTCACCCGAGCTTAAGAACGCTTGTGCGCTCTTCCGTGGCCTCACTGCATGCTGGCATGCACCGACCCCCCCAGTGCAGGTGCCACCAGGAGACTAGACCATGCTTTCCCGAGTGCGCTCAAATGGCTTGCCCTTCGTTGTCTGAAACTTTGCTTTTGAAATAACTCACGATATTTAATTTTGAGAAAACCAGATTTCCTTGGGTTGTTACATCCCAGCTTGAGTGTTTAAAAATACACAGGGCCGAGGAGATGGCTTAGTGGTTAAAGAACTTGAGGTGCAAGCATGAATGATATATATGTGGGGGGGAGAGACAAGGAATCCCCAGGGCAAGCTCACTAGCTAGACTAGCCAAATCAGCGAGCTCCAGGTTTAGTGAAAGACCCTGCCTCAATACATAAAGTAGAAACTGATAGAGGAAGAAACTTTTCTCAACCTCTGGCCTCTTCAAGCACATGCGTACCTCAGGTAAAAACGACACACATAGGCATATGTGACTATGCACACCCATAAACAATTCAATAAAAATACAAGTGGGTTTTAAAGAACTGCGGCAGCTAATCATGCCGGGGAAGTGTGCGCTAGTAGTTAGCATCTACTGAATACTCAACAGGGTTTCTAAGAATTTTCCACAAGCACCTTCCTGCCCATGAGAGGCAAACAGTTATCTCCACATTATAACTGAGCAAAATGGTCAAATAAGAGATCAAATGCCTTGCTTAGCATTACACAGTGGAGCAGAGGCTCAAAATAGACTACTGTCAACAGTATTTACAAAGTGACCATATTACATATGACAGTGTTGGGTGCCTAATGCATTTTTCCTGGATATGAATTTGAATTAGTCCTTGACTTCAAGAACCTTCCTTTCTCTTCTATCACTCTCTTGCTACTCAGACACTTTTGGTACCGGCCAAAGACTATACCATGAAGTGGTATGTCAGGTACTGTTTCATGCAGGCTGTTGCTTACCTGGTGAAGTGGGGAGGGCTTCAGATGTGACAGAATGTACATCGGGACTCATGTGCCAGACCAGTGGATTTAGAAGCCACGGCCTCTGGAGTTTTGTTCCTACTATTTTGAAGCGATGATCTGTCCTGGGGTTGCCGAGGACCATGAGAAAATTTATTACATAGAAGTTAACCACTGCCAAACTCAAATGATTGCTGGCATTGTCAGGCTTAGGATAAGTTTTAGGTACTCAAAATTTAAGATTTTAAACAAAAATCAGGGTTTAGGTAGAAAGAACAGGAAAAGAGCTTCGTCCCCAAAACAATCCATAAAATTCAGAGATTCCCAGGGCATAGAAGAAATATTCCTAGTTCAGATCGCAGCTGTAATCCTCCCAAGGATCTTGGAATTTCAGGGTTGGAGGGGACCCTGAAGGTCATTCATTTCAACCTCGCTCAGCAGCAGAATTCCCGCTAAAGCCTCCTCAACAGGTGGCCAGCCCCCACATCCGCCTGAATGCTTCCAGAAAAGGCAAGTCTAGTCCTCTGTTGGACAGCTCTGATTGTCCTTCCTTATGTTAGTGATGGGCACCAAGGGAAAAAGGAGAAAAAGGCAACAATTGTGCTATTTAATAAAACAAAACAAAACAAAACCCCTCTTGTCGGAGAAGTATAGGGTTATTTCCATGGTGCAGCTTTAAAGTGCTCAGGAATGTGTAGGGTTAAAAAAAAAGTGAGCTGCCGGTATTCCTGCGTGCTCTCTCTTCCAAATACCGATACCCACTCTCACACTAGCCTGCCAAGATTCCACTCAGCAGCTGGTCCCCAGTTCCATCTCTTCGGTTGGCTTCCCATGCAAGCCTCCCAGAGGCACATGCAAACGATGATGCACATACACAAATATTTGCTAATGACCATAGGTTTGGGAAGGTGTTAGTCATGGCCAGAGTCTTACCCTCTGCCGCAGGATAGAGAGGCTGCTTCAGCCCTGCGCTTTCCCCTGCTGTCAGCGGATTGCTTGCTCTGAGCTAACCCTTCTAACCCATGGGAGTCAGTGCACAGCCGTTTGCCGATGTGAGCTGCATCCGGCTGGAATGGAAGCGCCCGCTAAGACACTGGCTCAAGTAGCTAATCTAAAGAGAAACTATTTGGGGGAAGACATCTTGGTTGCACCCCCCCACACTGCATCTTGACTAATTGCTTCCCACTCCCAGCTGCGGGGAACTTCCAGGGACAATCTCATTGTTCTCTAATGGTCAGCCACATTAACCATTTGCTAATTTTTCCTGAACAGATCAAGCAAAAGTAGATAATCTGCCGGAAGACTTAGTACGTAGTGCTGAAGATGGTAAATATCTTTATGTATTTGCATGTTTGTTTGTGTATTGAGTTCTGGGGTGATTTGGGCAGTCACGGGGATGCAGCTGCTGGATAAATAGAAGAACGTCATTTTCCAGTAGGTATCAGATAGTGCGTAAGTTGTAAGAGCATACTGACTTGGTACATTTAATACTGCCAGTACTCTTTAGGCTTCTGCTGGTGATAACATGAGGATCTCATCAGATGCACCAGAGAAGCAGGGATTTCTATAAATAGGAAATTATATTTCTGTGGGTATGAGCTAATGTGTGTTACTCCAACTTGCAGAACTCTCTGAAGGCAGAAAGAGTAGAGAAGGATCTGGGTTAAATTGTTCTTGGATTTGATTCTCAAATCTTAGCAGTTAGGATTTTTCTGGGCACAACTAATAGTCTTAACTTCCAAGGACCAGGGTTCAGGACTAGAGTAGGAAAACCTGCCTATGATTATATAAATGAATAAGGATTGGGGTGAGATGAATTGATTTCAACTATTAAGGAACCAAAGCTCTTGAAGTATGTATTACTTTTGTTATCAAATTAACTGTGTAATGGAGCCTTGATGGAGGAGGGGAAGAAAGGCTGGAAACGAGTCTGATTCTTGCAGTTCAGCAGTTGAGCAAATGAATGATTTATATTTGCCGACAGTTCCTAAGTTTTGTGAGCTTCTTTTGCTATAATCATAAAAATATGTGCTTAAACTATGCTAAACGCACCACAAGAGCGTCTCGGAGGTAATATTTTTCTTTTGCTTTTATGTATAGTTTCCTTGTTTTATGTTTACAACCCCCTTGTTGAAATAAATGAGAAAATGGGTTTAGTCTTTATTTTGAAGATTTAATAAATAAGTTCAGAGAAATAAGGTGGCCTTTCTACAGTCATGTAATGCTTCAGTCCGTGAGAGAGCGGAAGTGTCATTTCAGATGCTCCTGGCCCGGTTCGCCCTTGCCATGTCCGTGCAGTGTTGGAGTGGCTTCCAGAAATGAGACCTCAGGTCTCCTAGGCTGCATCTGAGACTTTTAACTGAACAGGAGACTTGAACGAGGCTAATGTAGGATCAGACTGGGGGTACGACAAACTGAAAACCTGTCAGATGAACTCTGCAACTTAAGCTGTTAAACTAGCCTTTGAGTTTTGCTTTCCTGTCTGTTTAATCCTCAACTGAAATGCTGTTTTATTCTCAATGTTACTCTTTTGGGTAGATCAAAAGGCAGACCAGGAGCCAGATACAAATGAGTGTGTACCAGGAAGTGAGTAGCAGGACATTGCTCATGGATGACTAAATGTTTCATTCTACATAACATTAAATGTGCTAATGAACTAATCCATTAATACCACAGCACTTATTATTACTATATTTCTGAAGCTTGCAAAAAAACTATTTCATTCTGATAAGGGCTTATTAAGCACAGTTTACTCCTGCCTATACCAAAAGAATGCATTTTCACTAAGAAAGAGTTGTATAACGTGTTTACATAAATTGCTATTTATAAGTTATTGACTTCTCTCTGTTGTTTGACTTTGCTCACAATCAAATTGGAAGTTTTTTTGCGGTTCAGTTTTATGTTGCATTGTGGTTGAGCATGTCAGGTCTCTATAACTTTTATACAACAGTAGTCATAAAGCAATTTATTGCTTATTAGAAACCCCCCCAAAGAACTGTGCTTGACAGTTCATAAATAGTATGGTTGGATATATCTCCCTACATATCTATAAAAGTAAAATTTCTTGTGTTCAGTGTTTAAATTATAAGATTTGAAACTGGCTTCAAACAGTAAATAGTCTATCTAAAAATGGTGAATATTTGAATCTATACAAAATAAATGTTTACTTTTGCTACTAATGCCCATCAGCTAATTTATATTCACTAGACGACAAGGGTGTTTGTTCCCAGTTTTTGGTATCAAGATTATCTACAATCTTAAGGGAAAATTATGTATTTAAAGTGGTTCTGTGGGGCCTTATAAAGCATGGTCATTAGCGCCCCTCTTTCATGAATGTAGACCCTGTAGGTCTGAAGCCAGTGCTACCCAAGACTCTCTCCGGTCCACAGTGTTTAGGATAATAACCCCCAACAGCCTTTGCTAATGGACCTCCTGCAGAGAGCAGCTAAGTGGAAGAGCCAGAAGATAGAGAAACAAATTGCTGATGGCTAACATCTAGCTTGAAATCCGAGCCTGCTCCCAGGTCTTCCTGCCAGGGATAAAGGCACTTGAGCTCTGGCTCATGACTTGACAAATTCTTAAGAGCCGCCTAAGAAAGGAGGCCTCTCTGTCTGGCTGCTGCAGATGGAACAAGCGGCTGCCCCAAAGATGTTTATGGCTGGAGAGACTTTTCCTGTTGCCTTTGAACTGGGAGGTGCTGAAGTCTGGGCATGGGATTTTATGTTGCTATGTTTGTTTAACAGTTTGTTTGAGGCATGAAAACAAAACATAGGCAGACATATGCACCTATATCTCTGATTTCATTCATAGCCTAATAGACCAATTATGTGCTGTTACTGTAGGTAAATTCACTTCAGCAATTTTTAAAAATTGGTTCTGTCTTTTCATTAGTAAATAACACATTCTTACCATAATACAAAAATGAAATGTATGAATAAAAATACAAATATGAGCTCACAAATATGAAACTGATTACATTTGAGGAATGGGTGTAACTGAATCTGACCCATCTACATCATCCAACAATATACTTTGCTACAATGAAACAACAAAAAGACTTTTATAATCTTATGAAACCATATACATAGGACACCTAATTTTGAGTTGTTTCCACTCTAACTCACCCAAAAGTACACACATGCACACACACACATGCACACACACACATACACAAATGCAGATGTGCACACACAAACACACACATGTGCATGCTCACACCCTTAGTTCTTTGAGAAATGATAAAGTGGGTATTCCAATGAGACACTGAATGGATTTGGTACATGTATTTACCTTTGTGAGCCCCAGACTAGATGAGAACTGATGTAGAATATGCATATATTTAATATATGTAGCTCAGTTTTGTGTTCTCTTCATTAGATTTGTTTCATCTAAAGATGAGATAAGCTAATTTCTTTCTTTCTCTCTTCTGGTTTTTTTTTGGTTTTTTGAGACAGGGTTTCTCTGTAGCTTTGGAGCCTGTC